>JAKCPI010019474.1:0-140718 GCA_023213315.1 Euborellia annulipes
TTTGAAAAGTTTCAATAAAATCAAGAAATAATCCTTGTTTAAATAAAGACAGTTCTCCCCCTCCCCACCTATTTATATTCTTTTAAATTTTAACAATTAAAAATTTTCTTAATAAATTTATTTATTCCAACTTGCTTTAATATTATTATTAATAGTTTTTTTTTTCGAATTTCTACATCATTTAAAAAGATTCAGTTTCTTCTGTATCTTATCGTTTTTCGATAAATGATTGCATATGCCTTATTATTTTGTTGTTGCTAAGAATATAAAGTTTTTAACTAATATTTGTTTGAGATTTGTAAAATTCGTTTCCCAATCTTGAGAAACGGGATTTGCCCGTTGACAAGTTAATAGATTTTTTCTCTATTTTTTCGTTTACTACCACCACCAATCCCTTCTTCTTTGCTCGGTTTTTTCGACATTGCACGAAATAGCCGAGTTACCCTCCTCGTGATTCTTCCACATAAGGAAAAGGGAGAAATGGAGAGTCAGGCGTTGGATTCGTGTCAATTCAACCAGGGCCAAGGTCTATCCCACGGTTAATATGTCTGTCCTTTGGATGTCACAGTGACATCTATCGGACTGTCACTTTTTCAGGAGAGAGCGAGGGCCAGGCAAGGGCTGTGGAAAAAGAGGGTTTGAGGGTTGCTGTTGCTGCTGCCCTAATGGCTCTTTTAACACGACCGTCAACTTTTCTCCACTGCTGAATGAGTTCAGCAGTTAAGCCTTGTCAGAAACATCCATTGCACGAGAGAACGAGACGGAGAGAGAGAGAAAAAGATCATCGATTTTCCCTTTACGTTTTAAAAATTTCATTAATAGATTTTTGGCATTTTTGATTTGCAGACACGCACACCGGCAATCTTGTTGTGCCGAGACCGAGACCGAAAAATTAAAGAGGATTTTATAGTTTTTGTAGTTAAAATAGTGGCGTATCTAAGCCCCCCCCCCCCGGTACAAGTGGTAAATACATGTCGACACGAAAAATTTGGTGTGGCAAGCACAGAACACAACTTTCGATTACCGAAAGTAAGAGAAAGTTGTGTGCTGTGCTCCAGTCACACCAGATTTTTTTACTTTCTCTTACCTATATATGTTATTATGTAGAGAGAAAGTATTGGATGTGTCGAAAATTCGATGTCCAGATTTTGATGTAGGGGAGAGGGCGGGACATTGGGACAGTACAAATAAAATTAGCTGTGTATAGTTTGGCTTTCAATATTATTGAGCATTTAATGTTATGTTGTTGACACTGATAAATGCACTATCTATTGCCATAGGCTTAGCGCTTATTCACCAATAGATGAATTAGATTTTTGCAATTTTCCAAAAAATCCAAATTGTCCCAATGTACCTCTTGGGTGAGGTAGATTTGGACAGTGAAGAGGCAGATGTGGACAAAAACAATTTGTTTTGTTCTAAAAAAATAATTTGGTGAATAAAGGTGGCACAATCTAACACAGTGGTTCCCAACCTTTTTTGGCCCATCGCCCCTTTCTGGAGGCTGACTAACACCTATCGCCCCCCCCTTTTCATTTTCATTGTATGTCTAATTTTAATCTAAAGTGTAAATAATAATGCAGTTTTATTATTTTAAACAATTTTGTTACCCTAGATATCAGTAGCGTAGCCAGGATTTCTGCTTGGGGGGAGGGGGGCCCAAAAGTTTTATGAACCCCCCCCCCCCTTCTCCAAGAAACTTAAAGTGGAGAAATTTTTTTTAGATAATATAATAATTATAAATAGAGACCGGATTTTAAGCAAAATGCTTATTGCTGAATTTTATAAGCAACCATTAGATATTTAATTTCTATACGAATTAGGAAATACTAAGTGCATTGAGATTGCATTTTTAATGCTTTTTTTGAGTTTTCATGCTTTTTTTCCCTTTCGTGCTTATTTGAACTTATTTTACGAATATTTATAATTTTTTTTTTTTTTTTTTTTATTAAAAAACTTTTTTCCCATTCACACACGCATACACCAAGGACGTATATAAGGGGGGGGGCGCCCCCCCCCAAATTTTCCAAAAACCCCGCAGTGTGAAAAAATATATCCCTGTAAAAAAATTTTTTTCCGCAGGGTGAAAAAATTTGGTTCCGCAAAAAAAAAAAATTTTCGCAGGGCGGGGCGGAATAAATTTAGTTTCTTTAAAAAAAAAATTGTATACGCCATTGGTATGAGTAAAAATTGCTTATTAGATGCTTTTTTTCAACTTATATGCTTATTTAACAACTTTTTATTCAAGTTTTTTATGCTTTTTTAAGCACTTTTTTTCCATTTTTTTATGCTTTTTTGTCCGGTCTCTAATTATAAATAAGAAACAAATAAAAAAAAAAATTTCTTGAAATAAAAAATAATTTTAATACAAAATTCGTAAATATTAGAGATTTTTTCAATTATTTATAAGTTTTTTTTGTTAGATTTTAGAATTTATGAGTTAATAAAATAATTATTAAAAAAAAAAATCATTAGGGAAAACAGTAGGTATTTTTTTGTTAGAGAAGGCTTTGGGGGGGGCGGCCCCCCTGCCCCCCTGAATACGCCACTGGTAGATATATAAAAACAGCCAACGCAGTTTTATCTGTTCACTCTTAGCTGTTGTAGTAATTGTTCAGTAGCACCAAAAACACATGATTTGAAATTTTGTCGCTTAGGTGGTTTCTGAAATAAACGATTCACTTAAAAAAAGAGAAAAAAAAATACATAAATACAAAAAATAATTTTTTTTTTTTTTTTTTTTGGGGGGGGAGGGGGCTATATTAGTAAGTAGCCCAGGGGCCCGTCAAGTCTGTCTGCGGCCCTGTCCACAATATAATATCTTGAATATTATATATAATTTCTTATTTATTAGTGTCCACATGTGCCTCTCTCTAGATGTCCCAATCTACCTCAATCATGTTTATAAACAAAATGAGGCTATACAAATAGCTAAAATAAATAATTACATCTGCATGTACCGAAATAGTAAGACTAAACAAGTACACTTATCTCTAATATTTCAACTGTCTTAATTCAAACGTTCATATGGAAAATAATCGACCTCAAACGATTTCCGATTTTTTTACAACGCCGGTCAACTATGATGTAGCAACGTGTAACTAGCTATGGCGTAGCTTGACGCTGTTAAAATTTTTCTATAATAAAATGGGCACTTAATGCACACTAATGGTCAAAGAGTACAATCTAACTTTACATTTAGTAGCGCTAAAATTCGAATGTCCCAATGTGCCTCGTGTCCCAATGTCCCCCCCCTCTCCCCTATATACACGTTTTGAGATCCCCTGAATTAAAAAAGTGGTTTTCGCGACATTCGTTTCGGTCTGTATGTGTGTGTATGTATCTGTGAACAAAATATCTCAATGAAGTTGAAATTTTATTTTATTTTTTTTAAAACAATCACATTTTTTTCTCATTCACACTCACACACATATTATTTTGCCATTGAAATCTTCTGAACACTTTACTCTTGTACTTCATAGGAAAGATAGGAGAAATTGTTGGTTGCCATGGTAAAAAAATATAAATATTTTCCCAAACTTTTAAATTTTACATCTGAATTCAAATGTACCGTACTGTCGGGAACTAAATATGTCAAAATCAAAATCTAGACATCGAATTTTTGACATGAAACCAATACTTTCTCTCTCTATATATTAACATAGGCCTATATATAAAGTTAAGAGAAAGTAAAAAGACCAAATGTCGAAAAGTGGAAAAAGTATTTCTTTGCTCAAAAGATCCACTTTTAAAGATTAATTGAATGGGGCTTTAAATGTTTTTTCCTTGTTTTTCTCTAAATCATTAATCTTTTCGACACTAAAGACCCTTGAATGTTTAAAAAAAATATATATTCTTTTTTCATATTAGGCTTAAAGCTTTTATACTGAAAAATGAGTCCAATAATTGTTTAATTAACAATTCATTTCACATCCGACTAATAACTATTTATCAATGGGGAGGGGATTTCAGTTAGATCTCTACTCTTTTGTGTTGGGTGATAAAGAATTTAGTAAATTTTTAGATGAACATGTTCAGCTCACTAATGACGCAGAAAAGGAGATTAATTACTTTGCATGCAGATTTATTTTTGAATCTGTAGTTTTATTTATTTTTATTTTTTATTAAAATAGAATATTAATAATGATATAAATACAATGAAAATTATTTTATCATTTTTGATAATAGAATTTAAGAATATATCCCAAAAGCGAATTTATTAATTGAAATATCTCTCCCTCTCTTCTATTAATCAAAAGCACAAAACTTAAGTAGAAGAATTAATTGAAGAATAAAATGACTTCGCCTCCATGATAAAGAGAAATAGCTGCCTTAGTTGATATCTTGAAAAGACTTGAGAATTAACTCTGAAGAGAATGAGATTTGACAAAGCAAAAGTGACTTGAAGTTAACTTAAATTTGAGCTCCGTCTTGCGTATATTTATTTAAACGAGAATCTGAACAAATCGTCTGCAAGACCTGGTTGCCTTCGAGTTGGTTCCAATGGGCCATATGGGATCGTTTCCTTCATATTAGTGGGTCTGCTGGGAATGTTCCTTCTTCCTTCCTTCCTCCCTGGGATCGTCAAAAAATACACTTTCATAATAAATTGAGAGTAGATATAATTTATTCATTTTTAATAAAAGAGATGTTTTATATTTAAATTAGACATTGTAATTTCGGGAAAAAAATACAATCTGATAAAAAATATAAATTTTAGAAAACAACAATTGCTTGAACCGTAGAAGCGGACCTACTGGCTTTGGGAATTTTGTTTTCGCCTTTTTCTATGATTTATTTATTAGTGCTAGTAGTTACAATAGATAATCTATACGAAATATTGATGATTTTATAAGTTCGGGTCTGATTCAAAGATAAACTTGAACAGATGAAATTATAAATCAAAGATTTAGACTCTAGTTTGTCGAATATTATACATTTATGAAGGGTCTGGTTTTTTCTTGAAAATAGTTCGGGAAATGGAGTTAGGATGTTAGCTACTCACAGTAACTACAGTACTATGTAAATGCAGAAACGGATGGAAGTCTAAAAGTACAGGGTGTGAAAGAATTCTCATCCCCTCGTATTTTCATTGATTTCTATTGATCTAGTGTTATGGTGGTGGAATATTATGCCGAAACCGGTTATTTTTCTTGAATAACAGCATCGACATTAGTGAGCTGGTCTCAGTACTTGTCCACCGTGATTGTTTCGCCGTCGAAGTAGCTCAATGTGAATCCATTAAACTCACAGTACACCATCATTAGATGATGGTCTGTTTTTGCAAAAGATCAGTTGCTTTTTCCAGGTCTCATACGATGTATATGTTGTATAAATCCCACATCTTACCAGTCGGCCCAAAAGGTCTCTTTATTGTTTCATGCCGCATATGCGTTTTTAAGTTCGTTATTTTCATAAATTCACTTATACTGTATAGGCCTACAGATACATACACTATAAAAAGATTTATTCAACTTCATTCTAAATTCCGGTGGGAATATGTGACGAATTCATCCTATTTTACAAAATTTCCAAATGTGATTCTAGAGACCGGACAAATGTTGTTCAACAAAGACCCCATAATTTTAAATAAATATTTATTTTAGTGGTCCAACTTTACTTTTCTTTTCTGTCTGCCGTATATTCCATTTGATTAGTGAGAGAGTGATCATTTAAATACTGATGAGTCTGTGGGAGCTGTTCAAACATCCCTCCCTCACTCCATCACACACAACCGTTTTCTAGATCCACTCATTTCGATGTGTTCGTTTATTTAATTTATGGATCCCATTTTCCGCCAATTAAACTCTCCCCCTCTTTAACGTAAATTTACTCCACTTTAACTTAGTAAAAAGATTCAATATTTTCATTGATTTTAAAGTTGCCCCGTTTCACTATTAAATTTAGTCCTTATTTAAATCAATATCTCTTTTACATTTAAATCAGACATATGATAATATCTATAAAAAAAAGGTCAAATATTCGTAGTCCAGACAATTGTCCCATAAACTATAAGTTAGAAGAAGAAAATAAAAATTTCTATAAGAAAACGGGCCATAAAATCGACTCTATTCTTGCAATATAGATGAATATTAAATTTAAGAATATTTATTTTTTTTTTTAAATCAATATAAAACTGGCCCCATTTTATACTATAATACTATATCGAAAAATAGATTTGCTAACGTAGCTTTAACGTCAGCTTTTTTAAACAATTTAGTAATAGGCCAATTCCCAAATAAGAATAAAAATGATATTTCTGGATTTTTTTTATCAATTTCAGCTGATAAAAAGAATAAGAAATCAATTAAATACTTTTTGATATTGACATATTCTTAAAAAACTACTGATAGCAGACTACTTGTTGAAAGAAATCACATTTTCAAAAAAGATACTAATGGATCTTCGCCCAAATTTATTTTAAAAAAATTTATAATACTTTTTTTTAAGGTCTTTTTCGGAATCTAAGGCCATTTAGACCCCATCCCTATTTATTTCAAATGATTTGTAGTAAAATCAAATGAAATAAATTTTTCTCGCTTGGGACGGGAAGCGAACCCGGGACCCGGTGCGAGAAGCTAATGTCTTCTCACTGAGCCACGGCTCCCGGGCTTTATAATACTTAAGTAGTTAAATAAATTTTTTTACATTACACTCCACTAAATCATGTTCGTCTCTAAATATTTCCACTTCCTTTCTCAATTCGTATATTTTGGCCTTTATCGAGTCCTAATCTATTTAAAAAATAATGAAATAGTAAAAAAAAAGCAAACGCGTGGGGGCGTAGGTCCCCCGGCAGGAACGAAGTTCCTCACGCCTTTTCCTAAACTCAGAATATAATTTAAATAGACGGAAAGCCAGGGAGCTGCGCCCGGTGGAACCACTTGCTCGCCTGCGGTAGATAGAAGGAAATAAAGAGAAGGAGAAGGTGGGCGTGGCTTCGCCAAGACTTCGGCTAATCTCGCCTTCCTCCGCCGTCGCTCGGGCTCTGGGAACGCATTTTTGTTAGGAACGCGTTTTTGTTACGTTACATTTTCTCCAAATTCACCTGCGTAAGCTTGGATTTTAAAATTGAAATTTTATAAAAATATCAATATAGAACCTTGTACTGTATAAAAATTAAAGATTCATTTTACTTAGAAAAAATTAGAGTTTTAAATGTCGATAAGAGTAAATTTTATTTACTCCAATATTAAGTGAAAAAATAAAATTGACCTGCAAGTAATCAATCATTTTTTCCTTTTAATTCATTTTTCTTTTAATAATTCGAAGCAATTCTCTTACTTTTTCAACTGTCAGAAGAAAAAAGTCCGATAGCGAAGGAATAATTCATAGAGTCGCGATCAATCACAATTACTCTTCTCAAAAGGTAGAAACAAGAGGAAAGTACTAATGGACCCAACGATTAAAGTGTACACGGCTAACTCGGCCTTTTTCCTACTTAAACCCCCCACCCGCCCTTGAGAGAAGCTTTTCAACCATAATGTCTTGTATAAAGTTAAAAAGAAATTCGTCAGTTAAAACTTGCAACTTTTTAAGTTGTACAGTCGTTAGTCTTTATTGTAATCTACAAAAGAAAATAAGAACTATTTAGTTAAAAAGATGTCCTAAGAACTTTTTAAAAACAACGATAAAATGTTTATTATTATAATTTGAAAAAATAATTTCATGTTTAGAAAGAAAAAATAAAGTTTAGAGCTAATCTCGCTACTTTGTTAAAAGTAATTAAAGGAAAAATTTATTCAGACTTGATGCAAAATATTTATTTTTTTTTTAAGTATAGAGAGAGGTATTATTATTGTTCATAGTTTGAGAACGTTTACCATATAAGATCTTGAGTTATTTTTGCTTTTATCAGGAATGCTCCATCAACGTCCCTTCTCTAGCAAAGAGGGAAGGCCCCGCCCGATTATGGTTTCTTCCCTGAGAGAAGCTTTTCAACCTTTCCTGTGAACGCACAATAACAATTTTTTTTTTTTTTCATTTTACGCTTAAATAAATCAAGGCCGAAGCTAACCAAGTTCAAACCTAAAGTCCCAATAACAAAGTAGGTATATAAGTAATACATAAAATTTCAAATCGCCTATTAAGCTATTATTTAATTTTATCATTGAGTACACATTATGTACCAGTATGATTTTTTCTACGATGGGCTCCAAGTGACCATATGTGAAGTGTTAACTCATGAACCTATTTGAGAGGAATTTTTCATTGTGCTTAACAAATTAAAGGAGCGAGACCAAAATTTTAAAAGATGAAGAAAACAAAGAATTCTTGCTCGGGAACCACTGAACTGAAAACTACCAACCAGCATTTAACACAAACTCGAGAGCATGGGCGAATGCAGAGGAGTTTCTCGGGGGGAGGGGGGGGGAGATAATCTGGTGTGACTGGTCGCAGAGCACACAATTTTTTCTTAATTTTGGTAATTTAAAGGCGCATCCTGTACTTGTTTACCAGATTATAAAATATACAAATCAAATTTTTAAGTAGGCCTTTTTTTTCTAATTTTACATTAAAAATAAAAATTTTTCCCGAAAAAAAAAATATTTTTCTCAAATCTCGGGGGGGGGGGGGGGTAATTACCCCTTCCCCCTATATCCGCCCTTGTTCGAGAGATGATAAATTTGTTAGAAAGAGGAAGTTCAAGGGAGGGGTTGTCTAATTTATTTATAATTAAATTCATTTGATTTACTTAGAAAGGAAATAAAAAATAAAAAAGATCTCAATTAATTCTCAAAGGGACTGCAATTGAATATATTAGAGGTATTATGTAGACTGGACAGAGAAGCACAAGGGCATTAACATCCATTATAGGCCCTCAGTAGTCTCCTTATGTCAGTCTTGTCAGTGATCCCCATTCCCCCCCTTACATTTGCTAAATTGGACCACACGATATTAGCCTATCAATTACCCTGTTATTATTTTTAAATAAAAGCTATATTCTCTAGATACATTCACCGGGGGTATTGTTTCTTATTCGCTCCCCTAAAAAGTAGCACTCTACTCTTAATCACACATAAGAGAAATGCTAGGTCATTGTGAATGAACCAAGGATTTTTTTTGCCGCAAACCCGAGAAGCTAAAAAGAAGCAAAGCTAATAAACTAAATAAAATTTTAGCTATCATAGAGAATTGGTAGCTCTTAAAAACGTCATTGAAAAGTTGGAAAGATTTATTTCCCTGATCACCCCCCCCCCCCCACACCCAGTACTCAATAATAACTTTTATCTTTAATAATTTTTTTTTTTTTTTTTTTTAAATAAAAGGAAAACATTTTTGTTGCAGAAACCGTACTTATAATGCTAAAAGCGCTAGCTTAAAATAAATATTTGAACAATATTCTTTTTTGTTGACTAATTAATTTGTACATTTCATTATATTGAATAATTAAAACATTCCATTAAGTGGATTTTGATTGCTATTTATTTATAGATTTTTTTAAATTAAAAATCAAATCAATAACAGAAATATTATTATTTACCATAAGTATTGTATAAATCCGAGCATAAAATGCAGGATAAAACATGTTTTAATAGAAGAAATAAAGACTCAAATTAATATCGACTCACGCCTGAGAAGATGCATAATTGAAGACAGCTTATTTGCCATTTACCTGAAAAGAAGAGAGAATTTTTAATTAGTATGGATTGTAATATAAATAAAATCTCGTTTTACCCCCGGGTGGGGGAAATAGGGGGGGGGGGGGGGGGGGGGGGGGGGGGGGGGGGGAAAAGGGGGGGGGGGGGGGGGGGGGGGGGTTTATTTAATTTCTATTATATAGATAGATCTAAAAAATTATTTAACAAAATAATATTATTTCATTATAATAAATAGCCTACAATAGTAATTTTCTTAAGCTAAGTGACATTATATAATTCTTAATAAGACAGACCTATATTACCTATATTAATTGTCCGAAAAATTGCGGCATGTGATTAAGGAAATGAAAAGGTTCCTCGCAGGCGGATCTTATATAGCTAGAGGGTGCTGCTCTAGGTAGGCGGTTTGACGACCTAGATAAGCGCGGACCCCACCGAAGGGGGCGGTGCCACTAGTATTATAGATAACATTAAAATAGACATTTGTTTTGAAAATAAGACTAATCCAAATTACATAGATGTATCCAGAATGGGTTGATGGGGTAAGGGTGGGGGGATATGTAAGTTTTGCAATTTTGTTGCCTATTTATTTCAATAAATTAAAATTCTTACCTTTATTCATTCAGATAATGAATGAATTATTAAAAAAAGAAAATATTTTTAAATACTATAATAATTCCTTTGTGTTCACACACACACACACACGCATACCATCCTCACACAGACGATATACTGTATATAGGCCTAAGTATACTTTTCTACATGATTTTAAACTTGTTACAGGAGGTTCAGAGCGGCTCCAAACCTCGATATCCTTTATGCATTCGTTTAGTAAGCCAAGAGAGGCTACACAGTGAGCAGCTGCATTTCACGGATTTACAGTTTTAATTCCAGAACTCTTTCGTTTGGTGAGTAATTCACAAAATTTTTACAATTATTCATTTTACAAAATATATATACTGTAAGATATAAATCGTTGATAATTTTAAAGAGTCTTATAAAAGAATTTAAGCCATTTATGTGTTATTTCTATACACAACGACTAATTTAATCTTAAAAATTTTGTCTTTTTGAGATTTATACTGTGTATTTATAACGAGAATCAACTAATCCTTTTTAATCTTACTATAGGCCTATTAAATATTCAATTTTTTACTTTCTTTTTTTGTTGGATCTGTTAAGAAACCAACATGCCCAATCAACTTTCAAATTAATTTTTACTTCCTCTTGCCTATATACCGGTACATGTAGAGAGAAAGTATTGGAAAAATCCGACATTAAATTTTTGACATGAACCCAATACTTTCTTTCTATATATATTAACATATATAGACAAGAGAAAGTAAAAATATAAATAGTTTTCACTGTTTATAAATTTACTTTCTTGAATTCTTACTGTTGGAAACTAAATATATATGACACAAAAATCTGGTGTGATGACAAGCAAACACAATTTCCAATTACCGAGAGAAAGTTGTGTGCTGTGCGATTATCACACCAGATTTTTTGTTACATTTTTTATAAAAGGCTCGCGAAATTTAAAAATCATAATTCAAAAAAAAATATTCTTCTCAGAAAATTGGAAAAATATTATTAAATTCTATATTTAACTATGCAAATTTTTAACAAGTCTATAGCTCTGGGGATAATCTTAAACAAGACTGTCATGTCAAAGGGCAGAAATAAAAAGAAAATAGCTGTGACCTTTTGGTCTTGTAGGGTCCTCAAATCGACAGCTCTAGGGTACTAAGGATGTCCGTGACATTAGTAGTAAAAAAAAAAAAAAACAAAATACAATTTTTTTCTTCTCCCCTCATTCAACATAAATTCTCTCAGAGGATGGGATAAGAGAGCGAGGTGACCCCAAGGGATAACGAGGTGAAAGAAGTAGAACTTGATGCGAAGAATTATAAACTTTTCTTAACACATTTTTTTTGAATGATAAATATTTACAAAATTCCTTCAATAGTGATTTAATTTCATTCTTTGATATCTCTTTTAAGCCCTCTACAAACCAAGCATTTTTTTTTTTTTGGTTGATCAAAAAGACCAAACAATAAAAAAAAATGTTATATAGATTCATATCCATGCATGATCGAATAAATTCATGGCTGATTGCTTGCAATTCTCCGATTAATCCAAAACGCATTGCGTTTCTAAGTACAATCGGCCTTTATGTTGAATACAAAGTATTCATCGCCACTCGGAAAATAAATACATTTTGTAAAGTGAAGCGAAACAATTATTCGTCTAGCGATATGCTCTATTGTTCCGGTTGGACATCGTTATTTATAAACAAAAACAAGACATGATGATATATGGTTGATCCTTTTGCAAATTCTTTGAATATACGGCCCTCAAATTCACACCAAGATAGCTAATTACTCTTTGGGAAATTAGAATTAAAAAAAAAAAGCTGCTAGAATTTTTTCTTTTCAAAACTTTATTATAACAATTGATGATTCAGGTTTGATCAAAGCAACGCTAAGAAATCCAAAAAATAATATAATAAATAGTCAACTATATCCTCCAACAACTTTTAATGGTTTTTTATTAGTATATTAAGGTGTGCGTCTCGAAACGGTTAGAACACTATAGACTACCGAGTTACTCGAGGCGGCAAGAAATGGCGTTAGTTTTTCCCATAGGAATACAAGGGATTTATTCCATTTCATTTTATAGATTCCAGCTAATTAATTAAGGGTAAAAAAATTAATTATTTTTTAACACAATGACTACTAATTTAATTATCTATAAGATATATTTTACTTTCTCTTACCTATGTATATATGTAATATATATATAGAGAGAAAGTATTGGATTCATGTCAAAAATTCGATGTCGAGATTTTGATGGATCTTCACGTTTTGAGGTCCCCTGAATCCAAAAAGTGGTTTTCGCGACATGGTCTGTCTGTGGGTGTGGGTGGGTGGGTGTGTGTTCAATTTTAAGGATGAAGGAATTGAGCTACGAGGTTGAAATTTTATATTTAAGTTAAACATCCCCCGGGACCGGAAAAATAAGCTTTTAATCAAAATCGGCCAAAGAGTACTAGTACTTTACTGATGTACTTTTTCAGTTTTTTTCGATTTTCTCAAAATTTGCTCCAACGATTTTTTTTTAAATTCAAAAATCAATTATTTTTTAGATGCTCTTTAAAATGTATATTCTCATTTTGCAATTGAAATCTTCTGAAGACCACTTTACTCTTGTATTTCATAGGGAAGATAGGAGAAATGGTTGCCATGGTAAAATATAAATATTTTCCCATACTTATAAATTTTACATCTGAATTCATATGTTCCGTACTGTCGGGAACTAAATATATGTCGAACAAAAATCTGGGAGACAAGCACAGTACACAACTTTCGATTACCGAAGGTAAGAGAAAGTTGTGTGCTCCCAGTCACACCAGATTTTTTTAAAATATCTTTTATTTAATGCGATTAATCTAAAAAAAAAAATTTATATTTTCGAAAATCAAAAAAGGGCTTCTATAAGTTGTAGATATTTTAAATAGCTTTAATTTTAAAAAAATTTGAGGTCGATAGCTTCAAAATTGTGGCCGCTGGAAACTCCCAAAATTAGCACCCCGAGACGCGCACCTTAATTTTGTAAAAAAAATAATTAGAAAAAAAAAAGTTAAAAGTTGACAAGCTGAAACTAATTTAATTGGAATGTTTTTTTTTTTTTTTTTTTCGAAATATAAAATAATGTGTATTCGTGTGTCAATTTTGGATTGATTACAACAGGCATTACTATTTTAGGTATCGGACAGAAAAAAAAACTTTTTTTTAATTTGCGTTCTTTTCGGCTGTACTAATAATATCCAATAATTTTTGAAAAAGAAAACAGAATCAATAGTTTCAGGGGTCATTTATTACTCATGTTCCATGGTGTCACCTTTCTAAAGTTCAGCAGAACGCCTACTTCTTCAGGTCATTGGTCAACAACTAAGATCTTGGTCTTCCCCTAGGTCTCGGCCCCTTGTCATAAAACAAAATTAATAAATTGAATTCACCACGAGTTGTCTAAATAATTAGTATAATATCTCCTTAGAGATATTGCCGATAATATTATTTATTTATTATTAGATTTAGAATTTGTCTAACAAGTGTTTATTTTTGAACACGTCTTTATATTTGTCGGATATTATTTATTTATTTATCAATTCACTAAAGTTTATCTTAGCAAAGGGTAATTCGCTAGAAGCACTCAACCTAATGAAAATATACCTGAAGTGGGCCAAAAACGATTTTCCAAAATACGGGGGCCATATGTGTGTAACTGAGAAAGCCTTTCAAATTAGCTATACTCTTAAACAAAACATGTTTCAAGTAGATGGCATCAATTTAATTTTAGCATTATTTATTATTACATTTTCATAATTGGTTCAAATAATTTTCCACTAGGTTTTTCTTAATTTTATATTGAATTAAATGATATTGTATGTTGAATATTTTTATTAAAGTTAATAGAACGTGGAAACACTAAAATTTTATCTGGTATGTATTTCGATATCTCGGGGGGGTACAGATATCGGATCAATAAATGAAACAAAAAAGAATTAAATGTGAATGTTTGTTAATTTTATAAAGCTACAGATAAGAAAAATCTTTTTAAAATCGTTTCGGCATCTTTTTTAACGATAGATAACGATGTCATATTTATCTTACCAATTTTACCAAATGACCAGCGGCGTAACTAGCCTTTGAGGGCGGAGGGGGCGAAGCTCAAAAAGGGCGTCGTTTTTTAAGTTGTAATATAATTTAAAAGAAAACTATCCGTGTTTTTGGACAATCTATTGAAAGAATATGATAAAATCACCGTCCCTGGGTTATATTTTAGATGCCTTAGGGCGCCTATGTCGGTATAGAGGGGCGCCAAAGGCTTGATGCGCCTGGGGCGGAGGGGGCGAGCGCCCCCCTTCGCCCCCACCTAGTTACGCTACTGCAAATGACAACCAAAAATTTCAATATTTTATGTTATTAATCTAAAGAAAGTCATTAAGATTTTTTTTAAATCTTGTTTTTTTTTTTTTTAATAAAAATTATCTTTCTAAATTTAATTATATTTTAGCTAATAAAACAAAATTATGAAATAAACCATATTTATATTTCTTTTAAACTTAATTACATTTGAGGGTAAATAAAGTCAAGGAATAAAAGGAGGAAAAAAAAAGAAGAGATTTCCTCCCCTGGCACCATATGAAGATGTAATAAAAAATTCTTAATTAAAATATTTCTAAATTTATATCTCATTAGAAATCCTAATATAATTTCTGGAATATAATTATATTTATCTCCATCTGGAGAAAGTTTGCTCTTTAAAATAAAATGTAAAATTTACACTCATTCTCTTTGGTATGCATAAAAGTGTTTTGGACCGCCCTATAGCTCAGCATCCCTTTCGCTCTCTCCCTCTTTCCATTTGCCTAAATGCTGATGAGCTAACGCTTTGAGGATTATCATTTGTTGACAACAGGAGGTGTATTAAATTTTTAAATCAAATGAAACAAAAAATATTTTATACTATATATAGACATTCTATCTTGTATAATTTGAAGTTGCTATTTTGATATCATGAATAATGGATACATTGTTGAATAAGGATAATCTTTAAAGAACAATTAGCTTGGACTGATTTTCAAATTGGTATTAAATTTTCCCTCTGGCACTAATATTCTCAATAAATAAATTTATAAAATGTTAGTCTCTCGTGTTTTTCAATTTACAAAATATTCAAGCAACTGCCTGAGTGTGAATAAAATAAACAGCAAATTAATTCGTATATAAAAGAGAAAAAAATTTTCGTGATATTTATTTTAAATTTAATAAGCCTGTTTATATGTTAATCTTATCGAATAATAAATATTTTAGCTCTGAAAATGCTTCTTGTTTATTTTTCTTCATCTATACTATTCAGTCATACATCTTGATGCAATGAATTTTGATTATTCTTACTTGTTAGATTCAAATACCTCTTTAAATTAAGAGTTTATGAATTTGCGACTAAAACTGTCTCAAAAAAAAAAAAAAAAAAAATTTACCCCTAAAAAATTTGTGGAATCAGAAACTAGCCTGAAAAGTTTGATGTAGCGCTACTTAATTTTAGGGAGGAGGTAGTACCATCAGATTTTATATTGGTATACAACTTCAAGATTTTTCTTTAAACACTGAATTTCTGATAAACACTGATAAATTAAGAAATAATTAATAATTTTTTTCGAATAAAAAATTAAAATCAAATATTTATTTAAGTTCGTACTTAAGGCGACAACTAACATAACTGCAAACTTGACAATCATGCATGTGCAATCTTTTTGTACCAGCATGAACAAATTCCCTTCGGCACCACACAGCACAAGCATGCTTGTTCAAGAAATAGCTTATGCCGAAAATTAACCTAAAAATGTCAAACTCGGAAGGTTATTTATTCGAAGATAACAAGAAATACTCACTTGCTTTAAACAGAGACAGAATAAATATTAATGTTTAAATTGAAATTTTAAATGAATTAATATATAGCTATTAAATAAATATAAAATGTCTAGACCAGCGTTTTCCAAACTGTGAGGCGCGCCTCCCTAGGGAGGCGCGTACTAGTCTAAGGGGAGGCGCGAATATTGGCCACCAGGACCAATTTTCCAAATGATAAAATAATAAAATTTACAAGGTTCTGGGACGGAGGTTTTCCTTAATTAAAATAATATATATGAATAAATAAATAAATAAAATTTTTTAACGGAGGCGTTGTAACATAAAGTTTAGAAACCACTGGCCTAAAGTAAGACTCATTCTAGAAAATTATACTATGTGTAAAACCCAAAGGCGGATTCAGGGAAGTTTTTCAGGGTTTTAATTTCTTTCTGACTAGACGCGAAGCTCGCCGAAGGCGATAGCATTGTTAATTATTTTATTTATTAGGATTGGATAAGGGGGTGAAAAATTGAAAAAAAAAATGTTTTTTATAACTAAATCGAAGCCAAATAAATAGAAAACATTCAAAAAATAGCGTTGATTATTATTTGATTAGGGGTGGGGGGATGAAGGGTTGATTATTTAAGAAAGGCCTTGGAATATTCCAAATCACTTGTTGACATTCTTTTCCAGTTATAAATAAAGTTAGATTAGAGCAAAAGGTATTTTTTTACTTTTAATAAAAAGGGAATTGTTATTTTCATCTGTTTTTTTCCTAAACAAACAGAGAGAGAGTCGAGATTCTCGTTCAGTCCAGTGTGTAGCCTGACGGCAGGCGCGCCTGCTGCTTGCTCTCTTATCAAGTTGTGTTTCAAATGAATCAAAGTGAATAATTAATATAGTGTAATCGAGGTCTAACCCACCCTGACCACCCCGTCAACCAGCACACCCTCTTGAGCGTCTTATTAAAGGTAATTATTATGCATTTTATCGTTGAAAAAAAAAATGATAGAAACAAATAATTTGACTGCGAAAAACGATTGAATATGAAATTAAATATTTTGTATTTCACTAAGGGTAGAGGGAGAATATAAGCTGTTGAAAGGGGGAGGGGGAGTGTAGGTGTCATTGAAAAAAATTAGTTTTTTATTGTTTTTAAACACTCACACTTTTTTCTCATTCACACTCAACACTCATACACACATTCACACATTATTTTCAGCAACTCAGGCCATTTAAGACTTTATACGATAACCGTTATTAATTAATAATATACACATTGGAGGTTCAGGCATTTCTATTTAGGCCATTTGGTATCCATTTCAGACTGCCAGGGTTCCGAACCCGCAACGTTCGTTATAGAAAGTAGGCACGCTACCAACTACACCAAGCCTGAGGGCATTTTTCTATTTTTTCTTAAATCACCATTATTACTTTCTCTTAGCATATATATGAAATATATATAGAGAGAAAGTATTGCGATCATGTCAAAAATTCTAATAAAATAATTTCAAAATAAAAATAATTATTTATAAATGTATTTAAATTATTTTGAGAGTAATTTCGCGGTGAAGGCTCGCATTTCCTTAAAGGGGGGGGGGAGGTATGCAGGCATTCACCAGGGGGATTAATGCCCCATCCCCTATAATGCATAAAGATATTAATGTTTTTTAATACTTTTACTAAAAAATAAGTGCATTCCGTTTGAGTTAAAATTTATATTCAATATTTAGCAAATAGTATAGGGCCTAGTAGGATAGAAACATTTTAATGTCATTCTAAAATTTCTTATTACTGGGGCGGGATTAATTTTTGAAGATTTCGCAACTCTCATAAACAGATAATAATAACACTGGGTAACTTAGGTAACCATCGAATCCCTTGCAGAATTTTGTAGGGATTTTTTTCATAAGGTAGAAAAGTAAGATATTCCAAATGATTGCTAATTTTAATTAAAATATAAATAAGAATAAATAAAAAAAATACTTTTATATAAATTTATATTTTTTAGCATTAAAAATTATTGTTGTTGTATTATTTATTAAAATGGGGGGAGGGGAGGCGTCATGAGATTAATTATTTTTAAGGGAGGCGTGTTAACATAAAGTTTGGAAACCACTGATCTAGACGACTATAAAATGGCGGAGAGTTTTGCTTGGGCAAATATGCTTGTGCATGATTAAAATTCAATCAAGCATCGAGCGGCTTGCACAATTAAAATGCTTGCGCATAATTCTCCTACAGACCCTACAGTTTGCTTGTACAAAAAGATTGCAAATGCATGCTTGTCAAGTTTGCAGTTACATGTGTAGCCGCCTTTAGAGGATTTACACTATTAAAATCATTTCATTTTTTCAGTGTTATAAATTATTTTGTTTAGTTGGGTTGTTTTAATTAGTAATGAAATTAATCGGAATTAAAAAGAAAGATAAATTTCTTTCTTTTTTTATTATTATCTTGTGAGTCCTCTTTAAGGAGGAAGGAAACCAACTCTAGTTTGGAATATAAAGAGAAAAGTTGGTTTTCGGAAATGAGGAGATTTACGGGGGCTCTAATAACAATACATCTTAACAGGAAAACCGACTATTAAGACGATTCCAGTTCTTCGATTTTGTAAGGGGTGATTAACAATCGAGCCAAATGTTTCGGATCATTGGGACAAATTCCCTTAAAAGGTCTCTCTATTCGAGAAATAAATCAACGTTAAAGGATATTTAACCCCTTCGGGGGGATATATATTTGAAGTAGTAAATATTGAATTTTCCTTGTAATATATTCTAGGGTTTATTAATCATCTAAAGCAATTAATAACACTACTCGGCAAGAAAAATAGACGTCGAGATAATTCCTTCAGATTCTTAAGTGTAAACCTGTTTTTGGGGGACAGCCCCCTACTTATTTCCACCCCTTTTCGTTAATTTTAGGGCCATGAATTAAATTTGGAGGGATGAAAAAGAATATTTTGGCCTTAACATTTCTTCAGAAGGTCTAGAGCAGTGGTTCCCAACCAGTGTGCCGCGAGAAAGTTTCCAGTATTAACAATAAAATTTCCAAGATGTAAAATTTAAAAACGTGGAAAAAATTTATTTTCTCTAATCATGGCAACTAATATTTTCTTATCTTTTCTATGAAATACAAAAGTAAAGAGTGCTTCAAACAATTTTGAGTGCCAAATGAGAACATCTAAAAATAAATGAATTATGAATTTTAATCAAAATTGGCAGATCTAATCCAGTTTGAGAAAATCGCAAATAATTCAACCATCCTGCCGAAGTCTCCTCTTAGGGTAGGTAGGGGGATAGCCCCACCGTGGTATCACAAAGGGCCTAATTGGCCTAAGTGTGTTCCTCTCTGGGAACGGCCACTTCAACATGAACCTAACCTAACCTTCTCTAATCATGGCAACTAATATTTTCTTATCTTTTCTATGAAATACAAAAGTAAAGAGTGCTTCAAACAATTTTGAGTGCCAAATGAGAACATCTAAAAATAAATGAATTATGAATTTTAATCAAAATTGACAGATCTAATTTTGAGAAAATCGAAAACAACTAAAAAAGTACCTTAGTAAAGTCCTAATATTTGATTGATTTTGTTTAAAGGTAGCTAACTTATATATAAAATTTCAATCCCTTAGCTCATTTCCTTGTTGCATTATTTTGAACACACGCACACAGACAGACCTTGATGAAGGAACCACTACTTTGTTCTCAGGAGTTGAGATATCAATTAGCTTTCTTCGGTAAAATGTTCCTTAAATGAATCTCTAAAAAGTAAACTCGGGTTTTTTTTTAAATTCGGCTTCTAAGAATTCCAAATTGCCATTTTTGGGAAAAATACATTTTTAATTTAAATTTTACTATTTTTTAAATAACTATTCAACGAGTTGAGATATTAATTTGGTTTCTGGGCTAAAATAAAAGATAAACTTTTTATTTCCAAATATATAAAATTTTTAGGGGTATTTCGGCCGAAACACACAGTCATCCTCATATCTGTAGAAATTTTGTATATTTGGAAAAAAAGTGCGAAAAAATACGAATCATTCATAGGATTATTTCCTCTTTATTTATTTTTTATTCTTTGGCTGTTGGCGGTCATCTTTCAGTCCGTTTATTTATTACATGTATATGTTACAGTCCAAACTGTTATTAGGACAAACTAGTTTGGCCTAGTGAAAACCAGTTTATCAGAACACTCTCAGGACGAACTAGTTTGTCCTAAAAAACAGTTATTCTATAATACAGAAATAAAAAAAGGTGTATTTCCATCAAAATCCCGACATCGAATTTGTAACATTACTTTCTCTCTATAAATTAACAAATATAGGTAAGAGAAAGTAAAATATATCTCTTAAAAAGTTTAATCATTATTACTCTGAAATAAATCATTCAAGAGGGTATTAAAAAATGATTAAAATTTCAAGAGAGAGAGAAATAATGATAGATAGAACAATTTGGAAATTTAAACGGCTTAATCTATCTATATTAATTTGTTGGAAATCTAATGGTGTATAAATTCAAATCGGATTGAGGACGGCCAAGGTTGATGAATGGAGGTCCTAAAGGGCTGGTTGATGTAGGAAGTGAAGTTAGCAGCGGTTTTCGCTTCGAGTGAACCATACCTCGGTTTGTCCCGATGTATCTCCCCCCTTGAATATCCGCCCTAATTACTATGGACCCCCACTCTTCTCCTTAACGAAGAGAGGGGAGTGTCTATCTCCCCTTCCACCTTCATTCTATCCTATCTCTCCTTTAATCCCGGGATTAGAATGCCTCTGGTCAATCTCCTTAAGCTGTGGGGATGTATACACAAAGGAAGGGGGATACTCTCTCTCTTTATACCTAAGTGAAATCTCTTATTAAAAATTTAATTAACATATTAATAACCTTATTAATCTAAAATGAAATTGAGTCTTGATTAATAATTAGTGAATTTGAAAACTTTACTAAATCTACATTAGCCTGTAATTAAATTATAGTAATTATTTGTACATTGCCCATATCATACATACTGAAATGATAATAAATTACTATTAAACTAGCCTGGGAGTGGCCGTAAGTGGACACTAAAATCTAACTAGGTATGCGCTACTATCTCACAATATCTTTCTTTTGGCGCATATAATAATAATAATAACTTATATTTTATTTTTGCTTTTTTGTAATACCTTTTTTTTGAACATTGGGGGAGGGGGGAGTAAAATAATATATATAGTCTATATATTGCTTTAAAATAAATTAAAACACCTGCATACACTTTTAAATAACATCCATTGAAGTTTCACTACAAAGGGATGACGAGAAATTTGATTGTATAAAAGTATACTTACTATAACGGTGGGTTATCAAAAATCTAGATGGCTTCAGAAACCAAAATAAATGCATAAATAAAGTTAGAGGGTGATAAAAAAATGTTTCACTTAAAAAATATAAAACAAATGAATATGAATACTTCTTAAAAAGGTTTCAAGTGTTTTTCCCTTGATCGATAAAGACCGGATCTAATTATGGAAATTATACTAAAAGCCTTATAAATTCCAACCATTTTTCTCATATATCTAGCTTAAAAATTTATATATTCAAATAAATGGCGACCTCAAGAGGTCGAGAATCGTGAAGAGATCTTCAAGTCGCTCTTCCGGCGGCTATTTCATTTTCATATTCTCTTCATTTCTTTTTCCCTTTTTTTTCTCTTACCTATGTTATATGTATATATATATAGAGAGAAAGTATTGGTTATGTAAAAATTCGATGTCGAGATTTTGATGGATCTTCACGTTTTGAGGTCCCCTGAATCCAAAAACTGGTTTTCGCGACATGGTCTGTCTGTGTGTGTGTGTGTGTGTGTGTGTGTGTGTGTGTGTGTGTGGTGTGTGTGTGGGTGGGTGGGTGTGTGTTCAATTTTAAGCATGAAGGAATTGAGCTAGGAGGTTGAAATTTTATAATTAAGTTAAACACCCCCGGGACGGAAAAATAAGCTTTTAATCGAAATCGGCCAAAGAGTACTAGTACTTTACTGATGTACTTTTTCAGTTTTTTCGATTTTCTCAAAATTTGCTCCAACGATTTTTTTTTAAATTCAAAAATCAATTATTTTTTAGATGCTCTTTCAAATGTATATTCTCATTTTGCAATTGAAATCTTCTGAAGACCACTTTACTCTTGTATTTCATAGGGAAGATAGGAGAAATGGTTGCCATGGTAACAAAATATTAATATTTTCCCATACTTATAAATTTTACATCTGAATTCATGTTCCATACTGTCGGGAACTAAATACATGTCGACACAAAAAATCTGGTGTGACAGCACAGAACACAACTTTCGATTACCGAAGGTAAGAGAAAGTTGTGTGTGTGGCCAGTCACACCAGATTTTTTTTTTTTTTGATTTATATTTTAAGTTAATTAAAATTTTCCATTAAATTATAATTGAAAAATCTCTTGTTTTTGTTTTCTGAAATACGATTAATACTATTATTTTATTTAAACTTTTAATTTCTATTTACAACTCGTTGTTGAAACTTTCGAATTAAAAAAAAAAAAAGTGTTGAGTTTGAAATTTATGACCAGTCCTTTGGTTCTCGGCCGACCCTTCTCACGTTTATCAATTTAATGACTTCGTTAACACGTTTAAAATTTTCAAAAAAAATGAACTGATTGGGAAAAACGACATGTGTGTTTTATTTTTAAATAAATTATATATAATAAATCAGAGCATTAAAATTAGGTAAATGAACAACATCTCACTCTCATTTTTCTTTATAAAGTCAATGTCGCTTCACTGATTTATTTATATCAAAGTTTCGAAAATGAAAGAGAGAATTAAAAATAAAGGGTCGGACTAAGCCGAGCGCACAACTTTGCCCCCCCATTATTCAAAGAAATAACGCAACGCGTTAGTTTATGTGTGCAAAATTTCAAAACAATTGGGTGAATAGTTCCCACAATAGATATTATAAATAACAATGGTTATCGTATAAAGTCTTATATGGCCTGAGTTGCCGAAAAGACTGTGTGCATGTGTGTGTGAGTGTGAGTGAGAAAAAAGTGTGAATGTTAAAAAAAAAGTCATTGTAAACACTGTTGATAAGAGATGCAACCAGAACAAAAAACTAATTATAACAATAAAGTTTAAATGATTTAAATGAAATTATCTTAATGCAAACAGTAGAAAGCAATCAAACTATTAAATATAATATATTCCTTATATGTTATATGATTTTTGGGGAATAAAATTAAACTTATCATCACATAATTTCTAAGTGAATGTAGGAGATTCATGAAGATGTAGAGATGTGTGCAAATGAAGAAAGAAAACAAGAAGTATCCAGTCAGCGAAATTTCTTATTAAATCAGACCAAGGCTAATGTTTTGGTCCCAGGTCAAGACCATCTTCAGAGTTGGGGTCATAAAAGCGTATATAACCTCCCCAAAACCAGATGGCGGATTAATGCGAATTTTAGTCGGGGGGGGGGCATTGGCCTTGTGTTTAGTAGATAGATAGTTTTTTTATTTAAGGACTTTGTCGGCATCTATGGCCATTCTAGACCACCTTTCCTATTTATTTAAATTGATTGGTAACAAATTGCAATTGAAATTAAAGCCCGGAAATCATAATTTCCTTTAGATTACTAGCCCCTCTTTTATAATATTGTGAATTTGGCTTAAAAATGGCCAAAGTTGGCGATCGCCTTCTCCGGCTCACCTGCGGACTCACAGCAATGCCTGCCATAATCCGCCCCTGCCCAAAACACGCCTCTTATGGCACAGCTCCAATTCTAGAGAATGGTCTTCAGACCTAGGATCAAAACAATAAACCCAAAACAAAGGCCTTAGACTGATTTAATAAGAAATTTTGCTGACTGGATACTTCTTGAAAATTCAATAGAATTTTTTTATAACATTGTCTCGGGGTGCTAATTTTGTGAGTTTCCAGGGGCCACCATTTTGAAGCTATCGACCTCAAATTTATTTTAAATTAAAGCTATTTAAAATATCTACAACTTATAGAAGCCCTTTTATTTGATTTTCGAAAAAATAAATTTTTTTTTAGATTAATCGCATTAAATAAAAGATAATTTTAAAAAATCCGCTCTATATCTTATAGATAATTAAATTAGTAATCATTGTGTTAAAAATAATTAATTTTTTACCCTTAATTAATTAGCTGGAATCTTTCAAATGAAATGGAATAAACCCCTTGTATTCCTATGGGAAAACTAACGCCATCTAGTAACTCGGTAGTCAATCGTATCCTAACGGCTTTTCGAGACGCGCACCTTAATTTGACCTTTCATCTTCAAAATGAAATTACAAAAATGTAACATGATGAACATTTCATTAGATAACTTTCAACATCAAATGCTCTATTGACTATAAGATAAATTCTATTTTTTTCGTGAGTAGATTTTTGTTGGTGGCTCAAGGGAACATATGGATTAGGGTCTAACCAGGAAAAACACTAACAAAAGATCGCATTTTGATGGGGACAAAATATAATATCTTTGCTTTTTAACATTAAAAAGCATCCTCCATAATTAGTTTCTCTTCGTCTTTTATCATCTCTTTTAAATTTTAGAATAATCTTTTTTTTTCCCCTAACGTTATAAAGTTATATTTTGTTCAATATTAGATTTGTTTAAGAACTCGTCGTGAGAGTAAAAGATAAATATTGACAAAGGATAAGGAGAGAACGGAAATTAAAATGACAAAAATAATAATAATAGTGATTATCATATAAATTAAAGAATTGCTTTCAAGATAAAAAAAACTTATTTGTAAACAAGTAAAAGTAAATATTCTTCTCCTATCTTTTCTTAATTCTTAACTCAAACCAGGAAAGAAATTAAGTTAGAAGAAGTAAATAAAAAAAAATAAAAAAGAACGAACCCTCCTCTTAGTTGCTGACAAATTTCGTAGTAAGTGTTAGGAAAAAGTAAAATATAAAGTCGAAAGAACCAAATAAAACAAAAAAGTAGAGGAGATAATAAGAAAGATAATTCTGAAAGTTGAGATGTTATGTGGAGCCCATAATAAGCAAGAAGAAAAAAGATCACCTGAGAGCGAGAGAAAGAGAGAAGAGTAGGTTGTTTATTATAAGTTAAATCGGTTTTCTTGTTTAATCAACAGCTGGACAAAAAACTCGTGGGGGTGAAAAAATAAAAGTTGGGAGTGAAGAAATAAAAAACAATTTTGAATAGGAATGAAGCAAAAATTGAGTTTAGATCTGCTTTTATTTTGGCAAGGTGAATAATTTAATAAGAGATGCATAAATAGGCCCAGAACATTTTTCTTATTTTTTTTTTTATATTGTTAGATGTATGGTACACAGATTAATAGTATAGTAGGTATAGTGCTGATAAAATGCCATTTCCATGTTTCACATAGTTTATTTGTGGGTTAATTAAAGTTTAAAAGTTTTGGAATTCACGAACCCATTACTTATTCTTCTTTTATATACAGTACACATTTTTATAATACAGGCAATTTTTTTTAAATTTGTTTATGGCCTTTTTCGGCATCTGAGGCCATTTAGACCCCCCTATTTATTTCATTTGATTGGGATCCAATACAATTCAAATAAATTTCTCGCATGGGACGGGAACCGAACCCTGCCCTTTGGCACCAGATAGGTTAAATTCTCGTAACTTACAAAAGGCTATAAGTAATAATTTTTTGAAATCATTATGAGTATTCCATACTTAGCTTTTTCATTCCATTCATTAATTTTCATACTAGCAAAAAAATATTAAATAGTAAATTAAATTAAAAACACAAGGTTATATGTTTCAATTTATTATTTATTATAAACATTAATAGTGTCTTAAAAAATAATATACAAATTCTTTCAATTTTTCTATAAATAAATAATATCTTGAAACATAGGCCTATAAGTTTGTGTTTTTAATTTAATTTGCTTATAAATCATAATGTTTCAACGAGAGCGAACGGATATTATTTAAGTTTAATTTTATTAGGGGAATTTTTAATTATAGACCACATTTTTACTTTCTCTTACCTATGTATATATGTAATATATATATAGAGAGAAAGTATTGGATTCATGTCAAAAATTCGATGTCGAGATTTTGATGGATCTTTACGTTTTGAGGTCCCCTGAATCCAAAAAAGTGGTTTTCGCGACATGGTCTGTCTGTGGGTGGGTGGGTGGGTGGGTGGGTGGGTGTGTGTGTGGGTGGGTGTGTGTTCAATTTTAAGCATGAAGGAATTGAGCTATGAGGCTGAAATTTTATATTTAAGTTAATCACCCCCGGGACCGGAAAAATAAGCTTTTAATCAAAATCGCCCAAAGAGTACTAGTACTTTACTGATGTACTTTTTCAGTTTTTTCGATTTTCTCAAAATTCGCTCTAACGATTTTGATTAAAATTCAAAAATCAATTATTTTTTAGATGCTCTTTCAAATGTATATTCTCGTTTTGCCCTCAAAATTGTTTGAAGCACACTTTACTCTTGTGCTTCATAGGAAAGATAGGAGAAATGGTTGCCATGGTAACAAAATATAAATATTTTCCCATACTTATAAATTTTACATCTTGAATTCAAATATTCCCTACTACCGGGAACTAAATACATGTCGACACAAAAAATCTGGTGTGACAAGCACAGAACACAACTTTCGATTACCGAAGGTAAGAGAAAGTTGTGTGCTGTGCGCAGGTCACACCAGATTTTTGTATTAATTATTTATTAAATTTTTTTTTATTATAATTAAATAAAAATTAAATAAAAAAAAGAATTTTAATTAAATAAAAAAATTTTTATTTTAATAAATAATTAATACAAAAATGTGGTCTATAATTAAAAATTCCCCTAATAATAATAATTCAAACCACAAAAATAAACACATAAGTTTGATTTGCATATAATCCGTCAATTTGTAAATATTTCTATCACAGTGTGATGGATTCATCTTCACTATAAGCACCGGGTGTTTTGCAACATTTTTTTATTAATTAATATTTTATGAATGATAAAATTTGAGTTAATGGTGAGCTCATCTACTACATGTATTTATAACTGAAGATGATTCCACCACACTGTGATAGAAATATTTATCAAATGAATACACAGATCATATGGAAATTAAATGTTTTTCTGGCCGAAAGTCCTAATGGAAATTAATCTTCCTTAAGGCGATTTTCAATAGATTCCCACATTTATTCACGGTATGTTGAAATTCGAAATCAAAAATACTTTTTATATTTTAATAAATGTCTTTTTCTTTAACTTGCTTGCTTTTATGTTGATTTATTTCAAAATAGAAGAATTTATGTTATATTTTAATTAATAGTTATTAGTTGCTCAAGATTTTTTAATTTCTCATAGTCAATATTTTCAAAATATCCTTTGGCAAAGAGGATCATTCCACAATATTAGAAAAAAAGGGAAAAAGAAAAACTAAAAATTTAATTTCTTTATTGAATTTAGTAACTTTATTAAAATCATTCTAATTTTTAATAAGCATATGGCACCATGCTTAATAAAAATTATCTCATCTTATGTGCTTGTTGATTTCGTTTTATTATAAAGTAGCAGCAAGCAAGCAGCCAGCTACTGTTTGTTCGCATTGTACCTTTCAATCCCATTGGGCTTTAGGTTAAACTTAGAACCTTTTGAGATTGTTCGCTGGACCAAGTATATTATCTAGTTCTATGTTCAAACTTGATTTCACTAACAAGCTTTATGATGACCAGTTCTAGTTAGATTAATATTGGCTGCCACAATAACAAGATCACTTCCTTTCCAAATATCAACAACAACATATATGACGCCTTCGAAATTACTTTTGTATACACTTCACTTTAATTTAACTTTATAAACAAATAATGTTGGTAAATTTTAAAGCTTTGAAATTATAATTGATTCAACTTTAATTAAAATTGGTCTATTAATTTTGCTCACAATATTAAATGAAAACGCTTTTCTAAAAGCTTAAGGGGGTTCAGGAGCGACATCTAAACGTACTTAAAAAAAAAAAAAAAACTAGACTATTATAAGAAATTTTTCAATGTGGTTTTTTTTTTTTAAATGAATTAAATTCATAAGAGATTAATGGAACATCGAGCTATAATTTTTTTAATGACTTATTAAAAAATTATCGTAATTAATTTTTTTGTTATCAAGCAAATACAAAAAAACAATCTGTCCCAATGATCTTTAATTTTTTTTAAATTTAAAAATGAATTTATTGTTATTATTAATCACATATTAATTAAGAAATTTTTAAAATAAGCTTAGATGATTTATTTAAAAATCAACTGTCAAATTAGTTCAGCATTCTTGCAATAGATGGCAGGCTAGTCTAACAGATGATATAGTATTGGCCTATATCTGGCCTATATTTATATATTTTTATGCTTTTATAAAAGATACATAATATATAATAACATTTATAAAGTATTTATTGTTAAAAGATCAATGAAAATCAACCAAATGCATTAAATATTATTAGCTACCATTCTGACATCTCTTGGCAAATTTTTGAATTACTTGATTTTTGGGCATACTTTTCTTTTTATGACACACTAAGCCATCTTATCGGGAAAAACATGCGTAATACCTTCACTCCCGAGGCCCCTTAATGAAATTTGAAAAATATGTATTTTTATGGAAAATATAGCTTTGTATTTATTAATAGGGTATCAATTTACCTTCAGCCAACAACAGCTAGCAATCAAGATATTGTTTTTCCTATATATCCAGGCTATACTACAATACTTCATTTCCTTTGTTATATTAGAAGTTCCTTTAATTTCATACATCGATCTTTTGTCCGCGAGTTTAAAATATTTTTTTTTCGGCATAGACTAAAATGAATTGGTATCCAGTATAATTTAATTACTTTGGTCGAGAAGCATTCGTCCCTTGAAATATATTTCTGGTAGACCACTATACTAATTTAACTAGTCTCTAATTAAAATAATAAAGATCAGCAACGCGAATCAATTAAATAAAACTAATTAAAAATGCTATTATCATATATCGTAAGTTTTTTTTTTTTTTTTTTTTTTTATTTGTAACTTATAATTAGAATTGTAGAAGAGTGAAAATTTTGGCCAGGTGTATTTCACGTGTGAATTCATTTCATGCTTAAATGAACCTATTCTTCTTCAATTATCGATTTTTTTTAGATTTTAATTAAATTAATAAAAAATATATAAGTTATATATCAGTTTTTTATTCACAGAAAATAATATATAAAAAAAGGATCTGATTGAAAAATATCGCTGATTCGAAATACCATGAAATGACAAATCGAGATGGGTGGTCAATAGAACGGAATAATTAAAATAGAACCGTAATTTTAGAAACGAATAGTAGGGTACGTTTTAATGGAAACGACAACATAAATTGTTCCTTCTATTTTTAGTCGAGAAATAGATTTTTTTTTTTAATTTAATCCAATATCCAACCTATCAATTAATTTAGCTAACGAGATGATGAACTTTTAATTATAAAAGCTAGGAAAATGAATTTTATTGATGTGTTAAAATTATTGAGTGCATTAAGTTTGATAAATTCCATGCGGGATTTCATTTGGACTTATATTCAATAGTTACTTGAATTAATTAATGTAATGGAATTCAAATCATATAAATCTATAGTAGTGAAAAGTGTGAGGGGCTATATCGTCTATTTGTTAAATAATAAATCACAAGCCATTCTATTCCAGCTTTGATAGAATTGAATCAATTTAATTATTTTTGCGTTGAGTTCTCAATAAATTTATCCTAGCCATCAGATCGTGTTAAAGTTTTATTTAAATAATAATAAAAATGAAAAAAAACCTATTGAATATTTACTTACATTAATTCTTTTTTGACTTGATCTGTGGCTCAGGGCTAGTTTCTCTTAACAAATCTCAAGGGTTCGCATCCCTTCTCATGCGATAAAAATTTATTTTAATTGGATTGGCTACCAATCTAAAGGGCCTTCGATGCCGAAAAAGACCTTAAATGAAATTAGAAAAAAATCTTTTTACTTTCTCTTAACCCACATATATATTTTAATATATAGAGAGGAAGTATTGGATTCATGTCAAAAATTCGATGTCGAGATTTTGATGGATATACACGTTTTGACGTCCCTCAATCCAAAAAAGTGGTTTTCGCGACATGGTGTGCCTGTGTTCAATTTTAAGCATCAAAGAATTGAGCTAGGATGTTGAAATTTTATATTTAAGTTAGGCATCCCCCTGAGGCATGAAAATAAGCTTTTAATCAAAATCCGCCAAAAAGTACTAGTAGTTTACTGATGTACTTTTTCAGTTTTTTTTTTATTTTCTCAAAATTCGCTCCAATATATTTATTATCTAATTGGTTTTATTATCTAATACTAGAAAGGCCGTCAAATGTTAATAGATTTCACCCCGATAATCATGAAAATTTTATTATTCGTAAGCTCTTTAAATTAGAATCGTATATTTTATTTATTTCTCGGATGATTAAAATTCAAAAATCAATTATTTTTTAGAAGCTGTTTAAAATGTATATTCTCATTTTACCATTGAAATCTTCTGAAGACTACTCTTGTTCTTCATAGGAAAGATAGGAGAAATGGTTGCCATGGTAACAAAATATAAATATTTTCCTATACTTATAAATTTTACATCTTGAATTCTAATATATTTTCCCATGTTTATAAAGTTTACATTTTGAATTCTAAGGGCTTGGTGTAGTTGGTAGCGGGCCTACCTTCTAAACAGAACGTCGCGGGTTCGGACTTCAGGCAGTCCGATGATTTAGATACCAAATATTTTTTGAAAGGTTTTTTTTTATATCTTGTTTTGTAATGCGTTTTTAGGTTGTTTTGTGATAAAATATGGACAGAAGTCTGGTGGTGGGAAGGCCAACCAAAAAATAAAAAAAAAAAAAAAAAAAAAGATACCAAATGGCTTAAATAGAAATGCCTGGATATTATAAATAATAACGGTTATCGTCAAAGTCTTATATGACCTAAGCAGCGCGTACCGCCTTTGAGGGCGGGGGGGGGGAAGCTCAACTAGGGCGCATTTTCCAGGGGGCGGCCCCCTGCTCGCCTTCGCAGAATTGCCTTCGGCGGCAAATTTCTTGCATCCAGTAATTTTCTCAGCGAATTTGTTTATATTTACATGTTTTTTAATGACCCCTGTATGATTTTGTTTTGATTTTTCTTTGCTTTTACGAAAAATGTCGTTTTCTTCTGTGATTATTTCAAAAACTATTCAGTTTTCGGGAAAATATCAAAGAATAAAAACTTTTAAAATTGAGTATTTTATTTCGACGCATGAAATGAAATTTTATTTAAAAATTGTAGACATTCGTTCATTCATTCACTAAATCTCGGGCGGGAATGGAGGATTTGAAAAATTCCGAGTGGGCTCGGCGGGCCTGAAGAATGGTAAAAGCCCTTTCATTTTGAGAAAATCGAAAAAAATGAAAAACTACATCAGTAAAATACTAGTACTTTTTGGCCGATTTTGATTAAAAGCTTATTTTCACGTTCCCGGGGGTGTTTAACTTAAATATAACATTTCAGTCTCATACTCAATTCCTTCATAATTAAAAAAATTTTGAATTAAAAAATTAAATATTAAGGTATACGAATCCTGAGTAAATCTCCACAGCATAAAACATCAAATTAAGGCTTATATATTGCAAAATAAAAAAAATTTTAATTATAAAGCCTCTATATACGTTATTTATTATTTTTGGAATTAAATTCATTTAAAATAGTAGAATTCAAGTTGTAATATAATTTTAAAAGAAAAAATCAATTTTTAAGACAATCGATGAAAAGAATATGATAAAATACATACGTGGCTAAATTTTAGAGGCGTAGGCGCTATGCCGTTCCGGGGGCGCAAGGTCATGCTGGGGGGGGTACCCCTCCCTGACACGGACCTAAGTTGCCGGAAAGACTGTGTGAATGTGTGTGTGAGTGTGAATGGGAAGTGTTAAAAAAAAAAAAAAATCTAATATATTGGCTGAAACTAAATATATCTCGACACAAAAAATTTGGTGTGACAAGCACAATACCTTTGGTAAGAGAAAGTTGTGTGCTGTACGACCAGTCCTACCAGATTTTTTAAATTAAATTTAAAATATACAATAGTTTACAATATATTTTTTCGAGATAATAAATTGATAAAAAAAAATTCTCTCCCCGGATATATGAACAAGTGAATTTCTTATAAAAGCAAGTGATCCATCTTCCTCTGAGTGTTTTCAGAACGAAGGGCGGGAATGAGATTTAATAATTGAAAACGTCTGTATTTCATATAACGCCCCTCTCAGATCTGCCTGGCTTACAAACAGGCTCTTTTACAAATAAAATATATGCGCGCATCTAATACTAGAGAGGCCGTCAAATATTTAATAGATTTTACCCCGACAATCATGAAAATTTTATTATTCGTAAGTTCTTTAAATTAGAATCGTATATTTTATTTATTTCTCGGATATAAACAAACACATTCAGCTCGTCAAATGTGGGTTTAGGCATAAATTCTAAAATTGAAAATAAAAATCTATCATAGTTTAAATAAAACATGAAATTAGAATTTATGGAGAAGATAAAACATTTACTAAAAATAGTGAGTAGGCATTCAGCGCTGTCAAGGGGTCGTGATGGTTGCCTATCTTCAAGTGAATGCCAAGCCTCTGACTCAAAAAAAAACATCTGGCGTGATTGATCGCACTTTAGATTTTTTTGTGTCGATGTGTATATTAATATTTATTAATAGTTAGATATAGTATATTAAAACCAGGTGATATTTCGGGCTGGGTGGGATCCATCTTCAGAGATATAAATTTTAATAATTTTTTTTTTTTTATATTAATACAAGCAATTTCAATTAAGTCTTGGCAAATTTTATCCTATTATTATTTGTTTTCATATGCTATTAACTATATTTAGAATTTTAACACTTAACGTCAACCGTCCCCTCAATTGTCTCTGCTCTAGAGGAGGGACCTTAGATTCAGAAGTTATACCAAGCCTTTGAGCCTTAAAAAGAATCTGATGTGACTAACCGCACATCAGATTTTTGTGACGAGATATATTTAGTTACAGATAGTATATTAAAACCAGGTGATATTTCGGTCTGGGTATGAACCATCTTCAGAAATATAAATTTGTGTTATACAAACTTATTCTGTCCTCGCCTGATTATTCCTGCGGTGCGGGGTCGGCGGACCTCGCTGTCTCTTTTTGTACAAATAAGCTGATCTTTTTTTTTCATACAAAATTAAATTATTGATGAAATTAATTAAGACTTGAATTGTAAGAGAATTTCATTAAATATATTTTGCACGTTTACTTCTTATTTAGAAACGCAGGTTCTTTAATAAATTTGGTTTTATTTTCACGTTTATTTGAGTGTGCGTGCACATTACAACTAGAAAATATAAAAAAAAATATTAATTAAAATTGCATTAATAATCTACATATAAATAGGGATGGGGTCTAAATGGCCTTAGATGCCGAAAAAGACCTTAAAAAAAATAAATAAAAATAATCTACATTTAAAAAGAAAACGTCTCATCATTTCCCTAATAATTTTCTTCTAGTAGTAAATAGCTTTTTATAATTTGAACAATACACAAGTTCCCTGCTTAAATTTTAGACTAATTAAATTATTCCCTCAAATTTATTTATTCCAATCGTCATTTAATTTGTGAAAAAAAATTACGCTAATCATTTTAAAATCTGACCTGAATTTTTCATCTCATCTTTATTTTTTGAATATGTAAAAAAAAATTCAAATTATTTTTTTAAGATAGAAGATGAATTCATTCCCGTAATGGTTGGTGTGTGTCTTAAACACCCTGCCTTGATATTACAAATATATATAAGCTTATATAGGTATATATATGTTTGTATATACATGAGAGAATGTCGTGTCGAGATACAACTCGTCGATAAAAGTGACATTGTCTCTCCTGGTTGCGTGCAGATATCCGTCCTCTTGAGATATCCCTAGATATTAGAGTAACATGGCGTACATATTTCGATGCAACATGCTCAATGCTAATTCCCTAGGTTAACTTTTGTAAGCCGAAAGCAGGCTTAGGATCGAAAATTGAAATTTTTACGTTTTATATTAAAGTCAAGAATAGAGAGACTGTTTTTCATTAGGGAAGTAAGCCCCTGCCCAGAATGGAATTGAAGTTTCTCTTATTAAAATTTTTTTTTTTTTTCAATTTCTCATGAGATGAGATTTTGAATTGAAAAATAGAATTAAAAAAAAAATCGTTTAATCAAATATAATATATGATAAAAGTTAACTAAAAAGCCCTCGGCCCGTGGTGTAGTAGCTAACGTGCTGGCCTTCGATACCAAGGGTCGCGGGTTCGGAGCCCAGGCAGTCCTTTGGATACCAAATGGCTTAAATAAATATGCCTGGACCCCCAATAGATATATTTAAACATACAAGTATCGTTATAGTCTTGAATGGCCTAAGTTGCCAAAAAGACTGCATGTATGTGTGTGTCAATGTGAGTGAGAATGAGGAAAAATGTGTGAGTGTTTAAAAAAAAAATCATTGTGTGATTTTATGAAACCACGATGCAAGTGAAACTTTTTTCGGATCGTAGGAGTTTAACTGGAAATTTCAGAAAAATTATTCAATTAAGTGTATTAAAATTGCGTTTTTAATCTTAATTTTATAATTGGAAAATGGGAATGATAATGGGAAATCAATAGACGTATGTTAAAAACTGAGAAAAATATTTATTTAGTACTTTAATCATTTTAAAAATTATATTTTATCAATTTAAAAATTGAAAAATTAAATTTCACAATTATTTTTTATAATTCGTCATATATATTAAATTTCAACTTTCCTATTTTTGTCGTCATATCTTGTGACGTCATAACTTGTAGGCCTTTGACGTGACGTCAAATGCTGAGGCGCGACATGCTGATAGAGAAACGAAAAAATTTGTGTCGATCAAAATAAAGTTTCACTTTAAAAAAAAAAAACTTTTTAACCATTTATTCTCAAGTTATCTAAAAGCAAAATATTTATTTAAAATTTTATATATAAACATAGTTTCATCAAGAAAATATCAAATTTTTTTTTAATAAGTTTTTTTTTTGATAATTTATTTGAAAATTGCTAAGGGACTATTATCGGTGGTCCTGATGAGTTTCTGATAAAGTGGAAGCGAGTTTATTTCCGAATTTTAGCCCCGAGTGTACTCGTGTGTGGGTGTTAGGTTTGATTGGTTTCTTCGAAGGGCTATCATGGGGCCTTAAAGGGTTCAGTCTGCGTTACAACCATCTCTGATAAACTTTCAAACCAGACTTGAGGAGTGAGAAAGATTTCTCTCTCTCTCTCTCTCTCTCTCTCATCCACACTCGTCTTCAGCCACAAAACACTTCAACTTCTTCTTAATCTAAGGCTTGAAACTTTTCAAGACTCTGGCAGTGATTGGATATATAGACTTCTAAAATTATTAATCGAGAGATTTAATTAAATAACTTAATTTTGTAGGGAAAATAAATTTTATTGATAAATTCAAATTCACACTTGTATATTTATTTAGTGAAAGAATTAGATAGATTCAAAACAATCTCCACCAACTATTATTACAAGATGTTGTAAATGACAATTAAAAAAAAAAATTTAGATTTTTTAAAAATAATAGAGGCCAAATATTTTTTTAAATATATTGGGATCTTTAGCATTTCAATACTCTACCTGGTGGCTTAAATTCGAACTAGCGATTGTAGGATAAACCTTCATATGTTTAACGTGATATAAGGGACAAGAACATTTAAACATCTGATATAATTGTATTATTTAAAAAAAAAAGTTATAACCCACGAGTAAACATTATTGTTAGATTAATAAATAATACATACATACACTAATATATTCACAAATATGAAATTTTCTCCTTATAAAAATAAAAGCAATGTGTATCTATTTTGTGTTTATGGGTGTAAAAGTCATGCATCTAAGCATGAAACAGTTCGATTTCATTATTTTCCAAAAAAAAGACAGTATAGTGAAAATTATAAATAATTTTATTGTAGAAGAATCAATCTATCAGATTTAGAAGCCTTCTTTTTAATTTTTGCCTCTATCTTTTTCTTGTTTTTCTCCAAAACAATTGTGCTCGAGCAAAGGCGTCTCATATCGTATTTTTTTAAGAGCTGATTTATGTGGTGCACTCCAAACACATTTTTTGTCTGTACACGTGATATTTTTTAAATCTTCAAAATTATTTTTGTAAGTACAAAAAAAAAATTATTAATTTTATATTTAATTACCTGTATTAATTTTTTAGTTAATTTATCATGTAATTATCTTGTATTTATTATTACAATAAAATATTTCAAACACTTTTTGGCTAACATCATATCAGATATCATAAATAGCGGTTACAGAATAAAAGTACAGCCCCAAATGTACTTGCAGGTACTTCCTAATCCAGCCTTATACGAGCATCCATCCCAATTGTTATTATTATTATAAAATTTGATCATTTATTTCATGAAATCAGTGGCGTCATTTCAACTTTTTCTTGGGGGGGGGCAAACATTTTTTTTTTCTTAAAATTTACTTACAAATGGGTACTCGAATTTGGCCAAAACATTTAATTTAATTAATTGTTTAATTTTGTACAGTTTGTATACTCCTAGATGTATTTTGGAGTATTTTATTTAGAATAATATAAAATTTTATAAAAATCAGAGCCCTTGGGGGGGGCAAATGCCTCCCCCTGCCCCCCCAAATGACGCCACTGCATGAAATTCTTCTCGTAAACTTGTTGTTTGTAAACAGAAGGCAAGAATTTGGTCTGTCATTGAAACTGTCATTACTATTACTCACTTTAAAACATGACCAGGATCAATAATATTGTCTCCACAAATAAAATTTCTATTAGTAAGTGTGGCAGAAGAAAACCTACAAATTTCCTGTATCGTCACACCCATTTTTTATTTTTAATTAAACTTTTTGTCTCATAAAACACGAGTACTTGCGTATCAGCTCAGCCATTCAATCCTACAATCGCTAGTTCATTTTTTGCCACCAGGTGAAGCCACGCCTCTCCCATAGATCCCAATAGCAAGGGGATTATTTTTGATTAATTAGTTACACCAGAACCCTTCTCATTCTTTTTAGGGAAATTTAACTTTTGCCTAAATTGGCAAAAAAAAAAAAAAAAAAAAACACTTTGCACTCGCACTAAAATGAAATTCTAAATGATAATTGAATATCACTCCGGGATTCATATCTTGTGAGTCGATGGAGGGCAACCAAGAGTTATCCAAGCTAAGGCTGGCACGCAGTCTGTATTTACAACTATGCCAATCTTACCATCTCGTCAAGTTACATGCGATGCTTGTTATTTCGCGGAGTGATATTCAATTAGCATTTTACTCGTAAAATTTCATTTTAGTGCGAGTGCTGATGAAACAGTGCTTTTATTTAGTTTTGCCGATTTACCCAAAAGTTGAATTTCCCTGAAAAGTATGGCAAGGTCTCTGGAGTAACAAATTCATTTAAAATAATCCCTTTGCTATATATTTTTAAAATTTTAGTTTTTTTTTTAAGTTGTTTTTTTTTTTTAACACTCACACTTTTTTCTCACTCACACTCACATTCACACAGTCTTTTCGGCAACTTAGGCCATTTAGAGCTTTTAACGATACTCGTATTTATAATATATATTAGGGGTCCAGGCATTCTTATTTAAGCCATTTGAAATCCAAATGGCTTAAATAAAATCATCTGACTGACTGGGGTCCGAACCTGCGACCCTCGGTATAGAAGGTTAGTACGCTAATCCCTACACCAAGCCCGAGGGTTCAAAAAGTTATTTCGTTAAATAAATTTACAAGTGTGAATTTGAATTGTATTTGTCCAAATTCGAAATAAGAGATAATGGTCAAGAAATAAGAAGAAATATTATTAATTGGATAAACCAAAGTAATTATGTTCTTTTATGCACTGCATAAATTCTTTTTATTTGCTTGAATGGACAACTCAAATGACCAATCACTTATGGATTTTTCGATTAATTCCTTCAGACCCCTGACGCTCATTGTGCTCATTTAATAAATGAGCATGCATGGTTTATTTTTTGAATTATGAGCTTGGCACAGTAATTCAACTCCCAAAATAAATATAATTTGTTTAATTAAACATAAACTTAGAAGCTTAAACTTATTAGTTTAGAAGTGAAAAATTTTACGTGGTAGAATTAAATTTTCATTAGGTAGCTAAAGTTTTTTTTTTTTTTATTACATATAAAAAGCATTAATTAAAACATTTTAATCTATTATAATTAAAATCTAATTAACGAATTCAATTTTCAGAGATTTAAAAAGAGTGAAAATTTTAATTTGGATAAACAATACCTCAGTGGATGCGAAAATCAAGGTAGCTAATATAAAAAAAAAAAAATCATTTGTCGATTGCATTTTCCCAATCATCAAAATTTTTGATAATTATTGGGTGTGTATTTATCTATTGATCTTTTGAAAAGATTTTAATTTAAAATCGCACATTGATAAAAAATCTGGTGTGACTGGCGCACAGCACACAACTTTCTCTTACCCTTCGGTAAGAGAAAGTTGTGCACCGTGCTGGTCACACCAGATTTTTTGTGTCGAGATATATTTAGTTTCCGATAGCACCTTAGTTTCAAACTTGCATTTTAAATGTTGACTGCTTCAAATAAACTATGGTTATTTTTCAAAATTTTAATCTCATATTTGGACATTTTATACACAATATAGATTCGTAAATAAATACAAAATTTCATAAGAATTGGGAAAAAAAAATTTTAAATGCCTAAAAAGTTCCAAAGGGGACCCCCTTTTGAATCGAAATTAACATACAAATCCCTATAGGAAATTAACATTGTTTCTATGCGAAGATAAGGTGGAAAGGGAATTTAAAAGAGTAGAGAGAGACGATAATGTTTGCAAGTGGGAGAGATATATATATATGTTTTCTTGGAAACAATTAAAACAGAAATAAAAAAAAATAAATGGGAATTTAAATAATAATTGATTTTTAATCTAATAAAAAGAAAAAGATTTAAATTCCGTTACCATGGCAACCAGTTCTATCTTTCCTATGAAGAACAAGAGTAAAGTGGTCTTCAGAAGATTTCAACGGCAAAATGAGAATATACATTTTAAAGAGCATGTAAAAAATAGTTCATTTATGAATTTTAAAAAAAATCCTTGGAGGGAATTTTGAGAAAATCGAAAAAAACTGAAAAAGTACATCAGTAAAGTACTAGTACTTTTTGGCCGATTTTGTTCAAAAGCTTATTTTGAGATTCTTCAAAGGTACCTAAGTTAAATATAAAATTTCAATCCGGTAGCTCAATTCCTTCATGCTAAAAAAATGGTTCCACACATACAGACACACAGACACACAGACACACACACACACATACACACAGACCAATTTGCGGGACCCACTTTTTTGGACTCAGGGGACCTCAAAACATGTATATCCATCAAAATCTCGACATCGAATTTTTGACATGATCGCAATACTTTCTCTCTCTATATATTTCATATATAGGGTAAGAGAAAGTAAAAAGTGAAAGAATAATTAATTGAATATTTTTTTTAAAGGGAAACTTTTCTTTCGGCGTTGTATATAAATATTTAAGATTGAAGATCTTTTAAGAAAAGAAAATCACGTTATAATTCAATTTATTTCAAAAGTTTTTGATAAGATTCGAAATATTTAAAATTAATTAAGTTGAATTAAAAAATTGAGCGCCATTTAAAGGTCTTTTCTTTAGAGGTCATAAAATTCCTTTGCACCCTATTTATGTACAAAATATTAAAATTTTTAATATCTTTTATCTCTACCTTACGTTTATTATTTTCAATAAAAGATAAAATGTTATTTTCCTAAACATGAACGTATTTCATGTCGTAAACATTGCACTGTGCAGGACAAAAATATAATTTAATAATAACTTTAATTTATGTTTTAAATATAAAAAATCTTATTTAATAAATTTTCGCGAATCACTGTTTGGCTTGATTCTAAATTTCATTAAAACTTTACAATTAAGGTTTTACTTTCTCTTACCTAAGTTATATATAAAAATACCTAGAGAGAAAGTATTGGATTCATGTCAAAAATTCCATGTCGAATCTATCTCTTTAAAATGTATATTTGCATTTTGTCTTCAAAGTTGTTTGAAACACACTTGAGCTTCATAGGAAAGATAGGAGAAATGGTTGCCATGGTAACAAAATATAAATATTTCCCCACGTTATAAATTTAACCCTTTCGTCTACTGAATTTAGGGGTATAACTTTATCATATAAGTGGTTAAATACATATTAACGATGGCTATTGGGGGACGTTCAACACGCTGATTGCTCGGGGTCACCAATCCCGAGCTTGGCATCTCTTAACCGCAACGTTTGTGGTGATTGTTGGTCTGCGTTGCCTGGCCCCCGGCAAAATTTTACATTTTAAATTCTATCTAATGTAGAGCCTACTGACGATAACTAAATATATGTGGACACAAAAAATCTGGTGTGACAAGCACAGAACACGACTTTCTATTATCGAAGTAAAGAGAAAGTTGTGTGAACAGTCACAGCTGATTTTTTATTTAAGGGGGTTCAGGAGCGACGTCTAAACGTACCTACATAAGAAACAAGAGTAAAGTGGTCTTCAGAAGATTTCAACGGCAAAATGAGAATATACATTTTAAAGAGCATCTAAAAAATAGTTGATTTATGAATTTTAAAAAAATCCTTGGAGGAATTTGAGAAAATCAAAAAAAACTGAAAAGTACATCAGTAAAGTACTAGTACTTTTTGGCCGATTTTGTTCAAAAAGCTTATTTGAGATTCTTCAAAGGTACCTAAGTTAAATATAAAATTTCAATCCGGTAGCTCAATTCCTTCATGCTAAAAAAAAATGGGTCCACACACACAGCACACACACACACACAGACCAATTTGCGGGACCCACTTTTTTGGACTCAGGGGACCTCAAAACATGTATATCCATCAAAATCTGGACATCGAATTTTTGACATGATCGAAATTCCATATATTTCATATATAGGGATGAAAGTAAAAACTAGACTATTATAAGGATTTTTTCAATTTTTAATGACTTATTAAAAAAGTATCGTAATTAATTTTTTTGTTACCAAGCAAATACAAAAAAACCTTCTGTCCCAATAATCTTTTTTTTTTAATTTAAAAATGAATTTATTGTTATTATTAATTAAGAAATTTTTAAAATAAGCTTAGATGATTTATTTAAAAACCAATTGTCAAATTAGTTCAGCATTCTTGCAATAGATAGCAGGCTAGTCTAACAGCCGATATAGTATTAGCCTATATTTATATATTTTTATGCTTTTATAAAAGATACATAATATATAATATTGATAACATTTATAGAGTATTTATTGTTAAAAGATCAATGAAAATCAACCAAATGCATTAAATATTATTAGCTACCATTCTGACATCTCTTGGCAAATTTTTGAATTACTTGATTTTTTGGGCATACTTTTTATGACACACTACTGCTCTCTTATCGGGAAAAACATGCGTAACCACTTCGCTCCCGTTCCCCCTTAAGTTTAGTATATCTAAAATTGTGGTCAGCCGAGGACATTTAATATTTCTCCAAGAATATTTATTTACTTAATTATTTTTAGCTAGACTAGATATATTTTATCTCTAATTTACTTTCCAATTAAAAGGATGCAAGTTGGTCAATTAAGCCCATTGTAATTTGTAATAGACCCGTAAATAAATAAGTATGAATAAATTTTTTGCCAAATTAATTAAAACGAATATTGGAATTTTTCAAGCATCCAAACAGAGAGAAGGTCTATTTTTAAGAATATCAATATCCCGTTTTCGTGCTACCTTGACTTCATGTTTTAAGGCCACGTGATATGAATACCACTTCAAAAAGGGGTGGTAATATCCTGCAAATGCACAAGATCCCTCCCAATTTTCCCCACCTAAAAGGGCGTTTGGTAATTTTCCATGCCATAAGGGTCTCTTCGAGCAATGTGCGAGTGACTGTGCGTTGGTGTGTGTCGTTGATACTCACACTATCAGCAATATTGGCTTGTAGATTTATTGTCTTCTATACGAGGGCAGGTCTCTGCCTCTATGAATTTGGGATTAGAATTATGATATATACGTTTACCTATAAGTTGATTTTTTTTTTAAGGTTAAAGGTTAGGTTCTCTCGAGATTTTAATTGCAAAAAATGTCTCGGTAAAAAAAAAATATTGAAAAATGTCATTGGGGTTATAAGTAGAATGGGTTAAGAGTGAAGGGTGAGCAAATTAAATCGTACATGTATATTATAGCATATTTGTCAAATGTGGCATATTCGTCAAATATAGCATATATCAAATGGTAGCCTCTAAACTATAATTTCACTTTTAAGTTAAATATTAACTATAAACTAAACTATTTACTATAAACTATAAACTAAACTATTTACCAAATTTACACTTTTTTTGTTTTTTGATTTTCTTCATAAATTTGAATTTTTTCCTGTTTGCTTTGACGTGGACCGATTTTTCTGTCTCCTCCTCCCCTGCATAATTTATTTATTTATTTATTTATAAAGGTTGTTGGCATCAGGGCACACGCTATTTTTGCCACCGATGTAACCCTGAATAATTAAAATTCTGAAAAATAAAAATCTGGGGTGACTGGTCGCACAGCACACAACTTTCTCTTACCTTCAGTAATCGAAAATTGTGTTCTATGCTTGTCACACCAGATTTTTTGTGTCGACATATATTTAGTTTCCGACAGTACGGTACATTCAAGTAAAATTTATAATTAAATTTAAGGATTGCGGTGTGGGTTTCAAGTGGAGATATAATTTATTTTTTTAAATGAAATATGTTATTATTTGACTACACTACTGTATTAATTGTCTTGAAGATTGTCACGACAGCCGTCCGAAATATCGACAATTAAATAAAATAAAATTTTTATCTGGCTGCCATATTTCAAGGCTATCACTTAATTCAAAATTTAAGATGATTTGGAGATCTTTAAGTTGTTTCCCCTTTTTATGAATTACACAAATGATATGGGGAAAAAAAAACTTTTAAAAATAAAAGATTTCAATTCAAGATGGAGTAGACTTTTTTGCGGATTCATTTAAAAGACCCAAAACAAACGAATGTCTAAATGGATAACAACGCTTTTTTTGTAGTTTTCATCATTTTAGAAACATAATGTCTCTATGAAGGTTTTTTTTTTCATTTTAAATCCTATTCAACTGCTTATCTCTTTGGCAAAGCCCTTTTGAATGTTATCAGAGGCGGCAATCCCTGAAACGACTTTTTTACCCCCTCCCCTACCAAAAGAGCCCTTTCTGGTTGATAAGCTAAGCAGACTGCGGTAAGCTTTTACTTAGCACAAAAAAAAAATAAAAATAAAAACACCTTGAAAATTCACATGCCTCTGATAGATAGAGAAGTTGGTGGTTTGCGAACATAATACGCACACATCTTTGGCAGGCTCTAATTTACCAGCAATATAATATTCGTACGTTGTTAAGTTCTTTTAAGTTCTGGCCTTGTTCCCTTCAATTAACCCGCACTAATCGTAAAGTAAATAAACTTTGTAATCAAGCCTTATCAATTTCTAATTAAACTTAATGTTTATATACACCTAATGTTCAGGATATTAATTATTTGGGTGAAATATAAATTATTCGAAATTAGAAGACGCCACTTTTCAATAGTTAAATTTTTAAGATTATTGATTGTCAAAGAATTTTGTTACGTTTATTTTTGATGCAGCATGTCATTTGTGGTTTTCAAAACTTTTGTTATTTAAGTGATTGACGTAAAGATATCGATTTAAATAAATTTTTTAAATGAATTTAAGGGGGTTCAGGATCGTCGTCTAAACGTAGGCTACTTAAAAAAAAAAACAGACCATTATAAGGAATTTTTAAATGCGGTTTTTCTTTCTCTTACCTATGTATATATGTAATATATATGAGAGAGAAAGTATTGGATTCATGTCAAAAATTCGATGTCGAGATTTTGATGGCACGTTTTGAGGTCCCCTGAATCCAAAAAGTGGTTTTCGCGACATGGTCTGTCTGTGGGTGGGTGGGTGTGTGTGTGTGTGTGTGGGTGTGTGTTCAATTTTAAGCATGAAGGAATTGAGCTACGAGGTTGAAATTTTATATTTAAGTTAAACACCCCCCGGGACCGGAAAAATAAGCTTTTAATCAAAATCGGCCAAAGAGTACTAGCACTTTACTGATGTACTTTTTCAGTTTTTTTCGATTTTCTCAAAATTTGCTCCAACGATTTTTTTTTTAATTCAAAAATCAATTATTTTTTAGATGCTCTTTCAAATGTATATTCTCATTTTGCAATTGAAATCTTCTGAAGACCACTTTACTCTTGTATTTCATAGGGAAGATAGGAGAAATGGTTGCCATGGTAACAAAATATAAATATTTTCCCATACTTATAAATTTTACATCTGAATTCCTATGTTCCGTACTGTCATGTCGGGAACTAAATATATGTCGACACAAAAAATCTGGTGTGACAAGCACAGAACACAACTTTCGATTACCGAAGGTAAGAGAAAGTTGTGTGCTGTGCGCAGTCACACCAGATTTTTTTTTAATGAATTAAATTCATAAGGGATTATTGTAACAGAAAATTATAATTTTTTTAATGACTTATTAAAAAATTATGAAAATTATTTTTTTTTTTTGTCAAGCAAATAAAGCAAACCATCTGGTCCAATAATCTTTTTTTTTTTTTTTTAAATTTAAAAATGAATTTATTGTTATTATTTATCACATATTAATTAAGAAAATTTTAAAATAAGCTTAGATGATTTATTTAAAAATTAAATGTCAAATAGTTCAGCATTCTTGCAATAGATGGCAGGCTAGTCTAACAACAGATCCCCTTTTAGCCTATATCTGGCCTATATTTATATATTTTATGCTTTTATAAAAGATACATATTATATAGTTCCAGAATTTAGATGAAGGTCCCGAAACTTTTAGTGTAGAGTGGCGCATTCAAGAAGAGGAGGGTAATAATAATGTATAATAACTTATATTTTATTTTCGATTCAAATTTGGATTAATAAAGAAATTTTCAAGAAATATTTTTTTCAACTCAAAGGGGGAGAAGAGAGACGCTGGAACCACTGGTGCAATAACTACTTTATTAGATGTGATGAAGAGGAAGATTGTAGCCCTTAATAAATTAAAATTTACTTTCCCTTAATAGTGATTTAAAATTTTATTTGGTATATGTTAGGCATAAAGTCTCGATGAATTTCTCTCTTACAGAGGTAGAGTGCTTGCGTCTTCTGCTAGGAGCCACAGGTTTGATCCCATCCCATTCTTCAAAATTTATTATTCATTTGAAAGAGAAAGTAAAAATATATAGTCTATAAAAATCAAATTTTTTAATATGCCTTTTATAAGTTATTAAAAGATTTTTCTCACAGGGGGTTAATTACTCCCTTTACCCCCTCCCTTGAATCTACCTTTGGTTTTTACCAATATATAATATAGGCCTATTTAAAAATATCACTTTGTTTTTAGTTTTAATTTACTTACATATTTTTTATTGCTCTATTCTGACAGGAAATTGATACCATTTGTTTAAGAAGCGAAAAGTCTATCTCTGTTTTAAGTAACAGAACAAGATTTTGAATAGTTTTTACTCTCATGTTTTTTAATCTTAAGTAAAAAATACAAACCAATTGGTTTTAAATAAAATTAGCCCGTTAATTTACCATTGATTGATGAATTTTATTATTACAAATGAAAAAAGCCGAAAAGATATAAGATAAAAAAAAATAAAAGTATTATTAAATTTTCCCTTTTTTTTTTTTTTGTAAGATAGAATCAAAAAAATTTGATTTATAATTTCTCCACTAAATATAATTTATTCCTTTTTCTTTTCTTCTGGTTTTGTTAAAGAAAGAATGAATATAAAAAAAAATCGTAAAATATTTGAATTTCTTTCTACCATCAAAATATTTCTTTATTTTTTAAGTGAAATGGAATGATTTAAATGCTGCCTATGTCTATCTAGAGTTAAAGTACGGAGAGAGAGAGAGAGAGAAATGGAATTTTAGAAATGCCTTTCAAAAGAAAAGAGAGGAATAGCTAAAATTTAATAATATTTTGAGTGGAATTATCTCTGAATAAAAACATACCAAAAGCTTTATGAAGGGAGATGAAATAAATAATAAAAAAATGTTATGAAATGAAATAATATATTTATTTCTACGCCAATTTTTTCTATTAAAGAAACAAACTATTTTCATAGTTGAAAAATAATATAAAATTATTCATAGACTATAATTAGGGTCCGATCAGTGGCGGATTAATGCAATTTTGTGGGGGGGGGCGGTTTTTTTTTTTTTTTTATTTAAGGACTTTGTCGGCATCTATGGCCATTTAGACCCCTTTCCTATTTATTTAAATTGAAATTAAAGAGCGGAAATCATAATTTCTTTAGATTACTAGTTTTTATAACTTTTCGAACTTCTTCTCGGGGGGGGGGGGCAATCGCCCCCCCCTCCCTTTAATCCGCCTCTGGGTCCGATCGAAACAAGATTTTCAGCTGAAACAGAAACTTGTATTTCCTATAAAAAATTCATATCATTTTACCTTTTTTTTTTTGAAATTTTTTCCGCCCTGCGGAAATTTTTTTTCCCTCCCGTGAAAATCATTTCAGACTCAGGTTTCTGCTACTTTTTGGCCGAACCGGAACTGGCCGAAACCGTAACCTAAACCGAATATTCTGTCGGTTCCTAATAATAATATTAATTTTTATCCTTGACCCATGACTAGAATCTGGTGTGAGTGGTCACACAGCACACAATTTTTTCTTAATTTCGGTAATTTAAAGGCGCATTTTGTACTTGTTTGCCAGAATATAAATACAAATCAAACTTTTAAGTACTAATTTTTAAAATTTTACATTAAAAATAAATTTTTTTTTTTCGGAAAAAAAAAGATTTTTTTTCAAATCTCGAGGGAGGTGGAGGGGTGATTACCTCCTTTACCCCCCCCCCCTTGTATCCGCCCTTAAAGTCTAAGATATTTTAGTGCAAATGGGCATGAATATTGATACTTAATGAAATAATTGGATTTAAATTTTAGTATATACTGTAGAATGTTACAACTATTCTCAGATTTTCGTGTCGCTTAGTAATTTAATTGAATTTTTATTTATCTATTTATATTTTACAGTTTTATAAAAATAGGAAACAAATGTTTTTTGTTTTTTTTTACATTCCTGTATTTTTTTGTTAATCTTGTAAACCGGCTTTTAGGAAACGCTGATTTAGAGAAGTCTTTCAGTTTGAGATTTAAATTAAAATAAAAAGAAATAAAAGTGAACTGGTTGGCCTCTATTCAAATTTGAGATGCATTTCCCCGGTGTAATTCCGAAAAGGCACTTTCGTTAACGACCTTCCCCTAATTAGAGCCCAGAACTAGCAAGGGTGTTGTAGCCCGGGGTTCGTACCCCAGCTCCGCTGTTCTGCATATGAGAGTCGGAGATCTCTGTTTTTGTGACCGCTAACCGACGTGCTGGGGATTTATTACCGGCCATTGGAAAGGGTAAACACATGCACACATGTGCATGTGTCTGTCCGTCTATGTTTATGTTGTTTTGCCCCTGTCCGAGTTTCCGCCTTTATATGTCCTAATATACTAATACACTGCTTGTTTATAACTAGGTTCGTTTATATACTCTACTAGTCTTTCCTTTCTAATTTACTAGCTGTAATTTAATTAGAATTTTCGATCGAAAATTGACGAAATAACGACTACAGTATACTACAATTTAGTAATTTTTCCTTTTATTAAATAAATTTTATCACTCAGAACATTGATAAGTAATTAATAATAAAAAATAAAGTCATTGTGAGGTTATAAAGCCTGAGGTTGTCTTGATTTGAAAAGTGCTTTCATTTATGTAATAATTCATATATATTTTAACGGAAATGAATATTTGTATTAATTCTATTGATAATATTTTTTTCATAAATAATATTAATGAAATACATATTGATATACATGTACAGGATATATATTGAAATGAATTCTGATCGTTATTTTTCTCATTAAATGGTTTATTTGTTTGTTTAGAGCTTTTTATTGAAATATTTGAATAAATAACTAACTATCAATATTTAAATATTAACATGTTTTTTAATCAGAGAAAAATAATAAATTAAAAAAAATACTTCCAGGTTATTATTTATTTTTTTCGATCTATCAGTAATAAAAAATAAAAAAAATATAAACCACTCGACTAGAATTTATTTATAAATATTTACAAATACAATGAATGGTGCAAATACAAATGGCTACCGGGGGATGTTCCTCCCGCTGATTGCTGGGGTCACCAATCCGGAGCTTCCGCCTCGCTTGGTATCGTTTAACCGCGATTGTGGTGACTGTTGCTTTTCCTTTGCCATTAAATAAATTCTAAATAGTAGGTCAGCATTAGACAGTCTACAAGACCTCGCCAAAAATTATTTTGCATAGTTTTTTTTTTTTTTTAAGTAAAAAATTTATTTTAATTTCTACTCATTTATTCTGAGATCCGCCCATATTTATTTTTAATTAATTAATAATCAATGATTTGAAAGTAATCGGATGATTCATTAAATTTGTAGAATAATAGGATTTCAAAGATTTTTTGGCGAAAATAATTAGGGCCTATTAATAAATTTAAAATAAAAGATAAATCCTGATTTTATTTCGCTTATATCCCAAAGAATAATAGGATGATACAATTTTTTTCCAATCAACGTTTCTGCCCTTCTCAGAACTCATGATCTTTAGAGTTGCCCTCAACAGAAAAATACAACATTATTTAATTACAAAATATTTTAAATAAACACATACAGCAAGCATTTTTATAATTATTTCCAAAACCTAAAGAAGGTGTGGACCCGGGATCGAAACGTCGAGTGAAATAATTTAATATTTTATCGCCTATTTATTAATCATCCTATTTTTCTATCAGCCACCATCTACAATCAATTTATGTAAATTTAATTGGTTAATAAAGAAGTATGGAGTAACAAATAAATTGAGCGCAATATTAAATAATTTCGTTTACAAAAAATAAAAATATTCTATAAAATAATTTTGTCCTTTGGCTAAAATAGAGTCTAAAGATTTTTGCAGCCCCAAAACTACAATCTCAGTAGAAAAGTTAATTTTATAAGTAAGTAGGCTAAGTACGATAATGGGCAAACCAAGTTGCTTATAAATGAATGGTTCAAGTTTCAGGAGACAACGCCTGAGTCGTGTGCATCTTGATTTTATTAAAACATTAATACAGGTTCTCTGGGGAGGCTCCGTCCCTGAGTGCAGGCCTATTAATTCTATTAGGGACCTGAGGGCCAAACTTTGGGAGTTGAAGTTAGTTAGTTCCGCTTTGGAATTCAACAACGGAAAATCGTTTCGGAAAATAAATATGTTGAACAGTGAAAAGAGCCATAGGTTGAGAAAACAAAAGAGGAGATTAAACATCTATTCTATTTAACTTAGAGAGAATGTGAACATCGCGTGACTTTATTAGAGATTCCCGGTATATACATACTAATACATGTACAGTACATGTACTAGCCTATATACTGGTAGAGTAAATTATCAATAAGATTTGAGTTTTTCTTTTGCATGAATCTATTTAATCAATTTTTTTTTTTACTTTCTCTTCCCTTTTTTTATCACGATCTCTAAGGTCATATTTTAAAAATTTAATTTTAACGAAAGAAATTTTTGACAAAATTCCTATCTCAAGAAATTTGATAGATTTTATATTTTTTATGTTTTAAGGCTTATTTTCCGTGATATTCAGGGGGTGAGTTTCTGATCGAGAGGAATATTTGAAGAGGGGTGGAGGCATTTTTTTTTTTTTTTTTTTTTTTTGAAATTTACATTTACAATTTTTGATAATGAAAAATTTTTTATTAATATGCTATATAAAAAGGAATTTCATAAGAACTTTTGTCCAGCGTATTATTCGTTTATATTTGAGATATTTTCATGTTGCTGGAATCAAAATAGAAAAATCTTAATTTTGGCATAAAATCAGTGAAAAGTATTTAAGAAAATTTGGAGAAATTATGATTTTTTGCCAAATTTTGTACAATATAAACCTTATACCTTGTTTTATATAATTATTTAATTATTCTAAAGTAAAATACATAGAGCTATTTCAAATATTTCTTCTGCCTGAATTCCCCCTCCCCCCCCCCTCCGTGAAATCGCGACTGTGTAATATTGTTTTTAAAATGTTCAAATATTATTCAGATTCTTTTTTACTATTATCTCTTCAAGAAGTCAAAATACTTTGTGGCCGCCCAGTAATTCCTTTTATTATATTTTTTCCTCCCGCCTCAATAGCAAGGGTTTGTTTATTCGCGATATTTATGTTTTATACAATTATGATTATTATTAGGGAAGAAAAAAATAAAAACTCCAAAATGACGAGATATTCATTGAGTTCAGAAAATGTATTACAGTTATATAAACAATTTTTAATCGCGTTTTATTTAAAAAAAAAAAAAAAAATTCCTCTTATTTGATTGGAATTATTTATTTACAATATTATCATTTTCAGTTGAAATTTTTTTTTTTTTTTTTTGTAGAGTTAATATAATTAAAAAACTCACCGAATGAAAGCAGAGAGAAAATATGGATAAAAACTCACCTGGAACAAAACGAAAATCAAATTAATTAAGAGAATAGGGTACAATAGCCAGGGAAGATGATTAAAATTGAATGGAATTTTACTAAAGAGGAAATTTATTATTTTTGTATATCATGATATTATTTGATTCTCTTTTAAAATTTATTATTTTATAAAACTGCAGTGGCATATTTGAGACTTTACGGAGAGGATATTTAAAAAGAAAAAAAAAGTTCTTGAATTTTATTTCTTTTTTTGTGTGTTGGATTAGGGAAGAGGATTCCAGTGTAAACAAAAGGATGATTAGAAGAGGAGTTTTATTTTATTTCGGAAAAGGGATTTTCGTGGGGACCGGAAGGTACGACCGGAAGGGCCAAGTTGGACCTACGTGACGATGGATCGAATTAAGCAACGTTCAACTCTATCAACGATTCCCTTTTTAGTTTTATAAAACCGAAAGGACTAATTGAAAACTCCCGATTGGCACATCCTTTTTTTCTAGATATTTTAAATAAATGCGATTTAAAAAAAAAGAGAAGCTATTTTTAAAAGAAATTTTTGTTAAAAATGAATAATAAATAGACTATAAATTAAATTCATCAGGAATTCATTAATAAAAGCTAAATTGAATATAAGTGATTTATAGAGTAGAAAGAGCCTTTGAAATTATAATCAAAGCGATGGTAATCGCCAAAATAGAGGTCAAATGTGAATTTTAGAATGAAAAAAATCCACCTGATCTTTTGTGGGACATAATTTTTTTTCTCTTAGTCGATGTGAGGGACTATTAAGGACAAGGTAGACTAAACGGTCCAAAGATGGATAAATAAATTTCGTCTCCTTTTGCTTTAACATCCAAACGTTTTTGCTGACTCCCAATTCCAAATCATTTATTAAAACATATCACCTTGTGTTTTTAGTTTGAATTTACCTAGTTAATTCGTGTTTCAACTAAAGGGCGTGAGTTCTAAATAATAGTGTAGTTTCTATTTTAAAAATTATATAAATAAATAAATATAAAAAATAATGTTTAGAAATAGGGGGTGAGTTTTAAGGATAGATAAATAAAATATCAATAAGTCCATTAAAAATTATTTCAATTTCAAATTAATCCAAATAAAGAAATAAATAGAAAAAAAAATGATTAAAAGTGTTTTATTTAACAGAGGGTGAGTTTTAAAGGCGGGGGTCTCAAATTGGTTTTTAAAAATTATTTGAATTCCAAATGATCCCTAATAAATAAATAAATACAAAAAGTAAGAATTAGAAGTTATTTTATTCAATAGGGGTGAGTTTTAAGGGCGGGTGACTAAAATTGGTCTTTAAAAATTATTTCTATTCTAAATTAATCCAAATAAATAAATAAATAGAAAAAATAATGATTAAAAGTGTTTTATTTAACAGGGGGTGAGTTTTAAAGGCGGGGGTCTAAAATTGGTCTTTAAAAATTATTTCTATTCCAAATTAATCGAAATAAATAAATAAATTCAAAAAATAATGATTAGAAGTATTTTATTTACAGGGAAAATCGAAATAAATAAATAAAAAAAATAATGATTAGAAGTATTTTATTCTACAGGGGGTGAGTTTTAAGGGCGGGGGACTAAAATTGGTCTTTAAAAATTATTTCAATTCGAAATGATCCTCAATAGATAAATGTTTGAATAAAATACTGCTATTTTGTGATAAGAAGTAAATTCCCAAAAAGAGAACATTTTTAATAATTGTTTCTCTGCTTGTGCCCAGAGAGCTCAGAGGCAATTCTTTTAGTTGCTTTCGAGTCGATCCAGGAGTCGGTCGGTCGGTCGCTTGAACTTTTCTCTCGCTAAAAGTGTTTAGTTTCTTTTTTATTGTGTTGATATTTGTGTGAATAAGTAGTTAACCCACCCAGCTCATCATTAGCCGTTATATTAAAGGTATTTATTTGCATATCTCATTTGCATAACGGGTAATTTTTTTTTTTTTTTTTTCAAATTTTTTCACTTTTTAACTGTTCTTATCAAATTATCCAATTTTTTAAATGAAACGTTATGATGAAATCGCCTAACTAGGGGGTGAAAGAGGGTAAATTAATTAAATTATCTCTTCAAATAAACTAAAATACTTATTAAAAATAATAAAAAATACTTTATTATTAAATTTTTTTCTCTAAAATTTCACGTGATAATCAAGTTGATATTATTTCTCTCTCTCTCTCTCTGATTTTCCTTTACCCTTACCCTTATCTATATAAGGTGAAGGGAGAGGGAGAGTGAGTCCTATCACATTTAGTAAGAAAATATAAATTCTTTAATATTTAAATCTAGTGTTTAATTGTATTAATTTTAATTTTTAAATATTTATCTCTCTAACACAGCACAAGGGTATTTAATTCTCTCCAACCCTTCGATGGGGCAGTTGAATAACCGAAATAAAAATTTTTTCTTCTACATTTATATTTTTTTGGTTTTTTAATGTCTCGGGCAACTGCATGTGAGCTTTTTTCCCCACTCACCTAATTTTAAGAGAATTATATTAAATAATTAAAATAAAATTATTTTTTTTAATAATACATGCCCAGCCAGGATTCACTTTATGTCCCAAGCGAGAAAAATTTATTTTAATTTATTCAATTGGCTATCAATCGTTTGAAATAAATAAAGAAAGGGTTTAAATGCCGAAACATTATTTCTTTTGGGAGGTCATTTTTTTAAATTGCAAAATGTTTGTGGTTCGAACCACCATAGCCCCCCACCCCCCACCCTCGCACTCAAATCTCAATCGCTAATTTATTTATATTTCGGGGACTAAACGCCAACCATCCCCAAGAGTTAGAAAAAAATTTCACACTCTTACAATCGACATAATTATAGTATATTTATATTTTGACTGTCTTTGATCTGAAGATGTGGCGAATAATTCCCGAAACGTCAAAAAAAAAATACTTGCATAGGCGTTTGTGTAGAAAATCTAATTAATAAAATTGTATGTTTAATTACTTCCTTATAAATAAAATAATTGGTTAAAGTCTTATTTTTTTTTTTATTAGCACTTAGATGCTAATTCATGCGATGTCAGAAACAAACACGTCACGGCGTTGTTATACACATGTCCCACAAAGTTGATGGGATTAATTATGAAATTACTTAAGAAAAAAATAATATAAAACAGGCTTAAAAAAAAATCTAGTGTGACATATATCTTTCTTTCACTTTATCTAATTATATGTTAGAGAAAGAAATGTGATGTGCTGTCGCAGGTTAATACATTTTATAGTTATAAAAGATTTATGAAAAAAAAAAAAATAGAAACTTAAAAATTTATCACTAAACTTTTGGTTTATTTGTCCCAGTGACGCGACCAAGGATGGAGGGTGGTAACCGTGCCCCCTCCCCTTTATTTATATTAAATATATATATAAGAGAAAGTAATAAAAAAAGAGTATAAATGAAAAGAAACTTTTGGTTTATTTGCCAGGCTATCAATCAATTTCAATTTTATTTTAAAAATTTTACTCTCCGTAACATTGAATGGATTCTTTCTATATAAATTCACCGAATCATTTTCAATATGGATTTGAACACCTGCGGGGGAAAAAAGAAGCAAGAAATGAAATTGTGGTCCATTTAACAAACCTATTCCCATTTGCTTTTAAAGGCAATATTAGAATGCAATCACAATCAGGGATTTCCGTTTGCTTTTGGGATTTTAATATAAATAAACGCAACCAATAAAGGAGCTGTATTTTAAATCAAGTGTATTCTACTATAAAATTTTTGAATAAGAGATTTTATAAATACAGTATTTATATTGTTCTTGAGAAAATTCAGAGATGAATAAATTCCCTGGGATTAACAGTCCCCATTCCCATTTTAGGATTAGAAATTATTATATAGCAGAAATATTCGTTTAGACACCTTTCGTGTTGGAATTTAATTAACAATTTTTTTATATTTAAAAACAACATACGAGAAGGAATTTATATTCCAGGCTCATGTTTATAGTTATATATTTTTTTTATTAAAAATCAGCATTTTATAGTAAATATCTTAACTGTTTGAATTAGTTTTTGTCCCATGGTCTCTCTAAAAATGCTCGATTTAAACGTTTTTTAAATTTTATAATTGGATATAATTTTGAAAGTGGTGTAAGCTCTTTTTTTTAATGAGATATCACATAATTTAAGCTTAAATTAATGTAAATTTTCTATGTATAACTAGCTAGTGGTAAATTTCTTAAAACATCCCCATGTTTTGTACAATTGAAAATTGATCGGTAAATAGATTTTTTAATAAACAGATTTGCTAACCTTTCATTTTCTCGAAACAATAGAAAATGGACTTACACCACTTTCAAAATAAACGGTCCAATTCTTTCTGAACCCTTGAGTTAAGGTCTCTATTTATCCTAGGAGTTAGATAGGACTTTGATTAATTAAATTCTATTAGGAACAGTCCACTAGGGGCAAAAATTTGTTGCAACAAACACAATGCTAATTAAAATATTCTCTAGAAATCAGATTGAAAAATTATTTGGATTTATTTTACATCATTCCGCAAAAATATTAAATTATTTTAACTTAAAAAAAAAAAATCTACTTTTTTTTACTTTCTCATCTCTATTTTATTAATATCAAAACTTCTTGAACGTTTTAACCCCCCTGAGTTCCGCAAAATAGTCTGTCTGTCTGTCTGTTTGTGTGTGTATATCATGTAAAATAATAGAAATAGTTGCCTAGGATGGGTGGTAAAATAAAAATATTTTTCTATGCTTGAATTAAAATAAAGTCTGCCGTAAACTATTGATACAATTTATTTTAACTGTGATTAGCACAGAACGAAACTTTCAATTACCGAAGGTAAAAGAAAGATTTGTACTATGAACAATCAATCACACCAGATTTTTTTGAGATAAAAAAATATATTAGATTTAAATTTATTCTCTTTTTTCTATCTCAGACAATGACTTCTAGATAGTTAGTCCTAGGTCGAACATTGTTAAATAAAAAAAGAGAAAGTAAAAAAAAAGAGGACTTCTCTATTATCTTAAAAGATTTAATTATGATTCACAACTTTTGGCTCTTGCAAAAAAAAAAAAAAAAAAAAAAAAAAATGAACAAAATAAAATAAAAAAGGAATATAAACTTGTCTTCTCTATAAAATCCTCTTTATCGAAGGATTAAGGATTGAGAAATCGGGGCCCCGAGGAATCTATTTTAAGTCAAATCCTCCCTACCGTTGAATTTCTCTTTTTTCACTCCTCCACTCCCCTAAGCCTCCTTTCAGACTCTGACAGAGGGGTTGGTTTTAGATTTTTTTTTTTTTTTTTTTTACTTCTAAAAGATTCGATTTCCCCGCTCAAAAGTTTATCTGTAACTTGGATAACGAGAGGAAGAGGGAGATGATCTTTTTTCTTTTCGTTATTAGAAGTTAATTTTTTACTAACAGTAAACAAACCCACACAGCACGGAATATTGCAATCTTGCTCAATGTTGACAATATTGCGGCAACATTGATGCAATATTGCAGCTCAAACAGCAATATTGCTAGTTTGGAATATTGCCGCTGCAATGTTGCCAAGATTCGCAATGTTTCTGCAACATTGCTGCAATATTTTGTGCTGTTGGGGAACACTCTAATAATAATGGACGTATTACTTTCTCTACATGTCAAAAATTCGATGTTGAGATTTTGATTGATATACACGTCCTGAGGTCCCCTGAATCAAAAAAAGTGGTTTTCGCAACGTGCTCTGTGTGTCTGTGTTCAATTTAAAGCATGATGGAATTAAGCTAGGAGGTTGAAATTTTATATTTAAGTTAGTCACCCCCCCCCCCCCCCTGAGGAGTGAAAATAAGATTTTAAACAAAATTGGCCAGAGAGTACTAGTACTTTACTGATGTACTTTTTCGATTTTTTTCGATTTTCTCAAAATTCGTTCCAACGATTTTGATTAAAATTCAAAAATCAATTATTTTTACATGCTCTTTAAAATGTATATTCTCAGACCACTTTACTCTTGTACCAGATTTTTAATTTTGGTATTCTCGATTGGTATCTGGTTTAATTGGTATTCCCGATAATTTGTATCAAACCGTACTGTATATCATTTTTAAGGATATATTTTTACTTTCTCTTAGCCTATATGAAATATAGGAGAGAAAGTATTGCGATCATGTCAAAAATTCGATGTCGAGATTTTGATGGATATACATGTTTTGAGGTCCCCTGAGTCCAAAAAAGTGGGTCCCGCAAATTGGTCTGTGTGTGTGTGTGTGTGTGCGTGCGTGCGTGTGTCTGTATGTGTGGACAGATTTTTAGCATGAAGGAATTGAGCTACCGGATTGAAATTTTATATTTAACTTAGGTACCTTCCCACACGCTCAAAATAAGCTTTTTGAACAAAATCGGCCAAAAAGTACTAGTACTTTACTGATGTACTTTTTCAGTTTTTTTCGATTTTCTCAAAATTCCCTCCAAGGATTTTTTTAAAATTCATAAATGAACTATTTTTTTAGATGCTCTTTAAAATGTATATTCTCATTTTGCCGTTGAAATCTTCTGAAGACCACTTTACTCTTGTTCTTCATAGGAAAGATAGAAATGGTTGCCATGGTAACGGAATTTAAATCTTTTTCTTTTTATTAGATTAAAAATCAATTATTATTTAAATTCCCATTTATTTTAAATTTATTTGTGTCTTTAATTGTTTCAAAGAAAACATATATGTCTCTCTCTCACTTGCAAACATTATCGCCTGTCTCTACTCTTTTTATTAAATTCCCTTTCCACCTTATCTTCGCATAGGCCCAATGTTAATTTCCTATAGGGATTTGTATGTTAATTTCGATTCAAAAGGGGGTCCCCTTTAGAACTTTTAGGCATTTAAAATTTTTTTTCCAATTCTTATGAAATTTTGTATTTATTTATGATTCTATATTGTGTATAAAATGTCCAAATATGAGATTAAAATTTTGAAAAATAACCATAGTTTATTTGAAGCAGTCAACATTTAAAATGCAAGTTTGAAACTAAGGTGCTATCGGAAACTAAATATATCTCGACACAAAAAATCTGGTGTGACCAGCACAGTGCGCAACTTTCTCTACCGAAGGGTAAGAGAAAGTTGTGTGCTGTGCGCCAGTCACACCAGATTTTTAGTTTAGTACATGGAACATAAATTGTGATCTTTAATTTTACTTCATAATTTTGCTTTAAATTAATTATAAACTTTCATTATCTACTTGAATTCTTTTAAAATATATCAATTAATAACAAATTGCTTATTTCAGAAAAATCATGAATATTAAGCTAAAGAAATTTTATTTAAAGTTCTCATTTTCCCCCCTTCCGTGACCAAGAGGTTAGAGAAATCAACAAATGTCAATATTGATATCCTCCAAGCCAAGGGGCCCCAGGTCGTCGGATGAATATTTATTTAAATCATTTGGATCTACAAATGGTGTAAATAAATGTTACTGGATAATTAGTATCGTTTAAAGTTTATATGGCCTAAGATGTACGAAGACTTAAAAAAAATTGCTCATCGTATTCATTTGGAGAAGAAAGATGGAAGACAATGAAATTTGTTGCTATATTTTTTGGTATTTTTAAAATTGAATTTTTTAAAATTTATTTTAAGGTCATTTTAGAACCCTATTTATCACAAATGATTGGTAGCCAATTTAATTTAAATTAATTTTTCTCGCTTGACACAGGAATAAATTGTATTTTCTATTTAAGTTTGTTTTCTTTGGGTTAGATTTAAAGAAAGTCTTAAAAATATTCATGGGGTAGGGGGGGGGCCGGCCCCCTGGTGGTCCTAAAAATTAAAAAAAAACAAGCAAATATATATTTTCCCATTGGGAATTTTTTTTTACCCCCAATCCACTACTTTAATTTAATTTTTTATTTTTATTTAAATAAATAATTAATAATCTATGTATATATTAATGCAAACCCCCCTCCGCCCTAACGAGGGGGCCCCCCTAACAAGAAGCGGCTACGCCCATGAAAATATTCTTTCTTTTTTGCAGATTTGTGTCTCTTCAGTGCAATTGGGATCCGGCGCTGAGGCGGAGGCGTGCCAGCAGGAGCTTCCAGTAGCCTTCAACCTCCGACACGGTAAATATTTTCTACTAAAGTAAACTTTTTATACATTTACACATATACTGGAATAACTGCTTCTAATTATTTTTTTTCTTTTTTGTTACTGAATTTCGAGAAACAAAGGAAAGGTGGGGTTTTGCATGGTGCTAGAATATTAAAGGGGTTAGATTAGCTTTTTTAGAATTTTTTTTTTTTCAACTGACCCCAAAAAGAATTTTTAAATATTCAATTAATAGTTAATTTTTGTTTAATTTATTATTTGCATTTAAAAATTGAATTCTTAATCAAATTCAATTTGCTTTTTTTTTAAATTTCTTTTTATAAATTTAAAATGACTTTTTTCTTAAAAACATCTAATAGTGGAAATATCAACAAGAATATCTTTCATTTTAGGCCTCTGTTGGATATGTCGTTGTTGTCCAGGTGCCTTCTAATCTTTAGCTAGCTCTTTTGGTTAGGACCCCTTGTTTTGTTGTTAAAATAGCATCCAACAGAGAGCTAAAATGACAATATTTTCGTTGATTTCTTCCATGAACGATTCATAAGGAGATGCGGTCAGATCTGATTGAAATATTGAGGCCCAGTGTTCTTGTGTTTGCGAAAAGACGTCTTTATTGACGCATTCGAGAGTCTGATATGTTTTTGTATCTATGAGGGAGGGTTTGAGGTGGCTCTATGAGTAAACGAGTCAGTGAAGAGTTGAGTGTATAAGTATGTGTTTAAATTGAGAGAAGAGAGAAAAATCTTCAAATTTCTAGAAAATAAAAGGTAAATTTTATTAATCTAATAAAAGATTAATTTCTATTTTTTATAATTCACTAATTTATCTATATCAAATGTTTTTTTCAGAACAGAAATTGGAATGGTTACCAGAAAACTAAAAGTGATAAGATCAGATTCTTTTTAATAAGCCAGGAATGGTGATTTTTTAAAAATAATATACATATAGTGATTATAAGATTGATATTTATTGCATTTAAATTAATAAATATATCATTGATGGTGATAAACTAATCTCTTTTATGAATTATTTGAATGATAATAACGAAAATCTTTTAGAGATTCAATAAGGAAAGCTCATGCTTTTGACAAAGGATTATTTTTTATTTTCAATGTTTTTAGCCTATATTTATTCAGTTAATCAAATATGTATTTTCTAATTCCTTTTATTCCATTATTCGAGCATTTTTTATTCTATAAAGAGCATAAATATTGATAATTAAAATTGAATCGAATAACTTTCCTCTAACAACTTTTTGATTGATACAATTTTATTTATATTTAAGACGGAAAATGAACCCTGGGCTTTGTTTGTTATCCCTGAAGAGAGTTGAGTGGCAAAACATGTACAAAAAAAAATACAACTGAAAGTTTTTGAGATCCTTCAGAAAAAAATTTTCCATGAGTGATCCAATTGGGTAAAAAAAAACCAACCTGTCAAGAATGAAAGGAAAAAGCTACCTGACATACTCCATTCTTGATCTAAATTTATCAAGCGAAAAATTCAATTAATTGAACTCAGAAAATGATAAATAAAAATATTTTTAAAAAATTCCAAGCGGTTAGTTACTTATCGAAGACACCTCCTAAAGTGTAACTTATGATCTTGGCACATTCTTACTTTTTTGACAAAGCCCTCAGGACACTGAAGATGTTGCGCGACATGTGAAATGAAATGACGTCAGTTAGAACGATTGTTAAGTGCTCGTTTTTCACTTATCTATTTCTCAAAAAATATTAAATCTTAATTTAAGTGAAGGCTTACAGGAGAATCCCGATAATTCGTATCGTCAAGGGACCGACCGTTTGGTACGAATTATCGGGATTATCGGGTACAAAATTAAAAAAAAATTAAAATTTTTATGCGAAGACTGAATCGTAGCAAGGAAAGGAAATGTGAAAGAAGCTTAATGTCCCTCACTCCTCTCCTCATTTCTTTTCTCTTCTCCCTCCCTCTTGAAGTACCAATTAAAGACTGGAAATACGATTTTTAAGACGTTTTAAGTGACCTTGAGCATAAAAATAATACGAATTTCCGAAGGAACCTAAATGTATTGTTTTTATACCAGTTATCGAGGGTTTTCTGGGAACCGGCAAGTTTGAACAAATTATCGGGAGATACGAATAATCGGGCTACGAATTATCGCGATTTCATTTATTTTTATTTATTATTGGCCTACTAAGCCTCTAATACTTAAAGAGGTAAATTTCATTCCCTCTTTGAGTGGGTGTGAAACCAAGTTTGTTTTATGTCCTTCAAATTCACATCAGTTTATTGAGGAGAAATATTTTATTATTTTCCTTAATAACCCAATAGTTGTTACTTTGAAATATGGGATTTCTTTATTTTTCTCATTTTAAAATAAATTTTCTCTATCGATTTACGTTTTATTTATGCGTTATTAAGTTCTAAATTTCTATCTATCGATTTATTAAAAAAAGAAAAAAAAAAGAATCTCTTCTATTTTGATATAAATTCCGTTGGAATGGTTCCGGCATTGATGTTTGGTTCCTCCCCCCCTCCCCCCTCTCTCCCCCCTCATTCCCAGGAGGTTCTAATATCCATCCCAGAGGCCCGGGGTCGATTTTCAAGGGATTCCCCGAATCGACATTGCCTCCAATACAAGTCAAATATGGTCTTTTTCAAAAATGCAGCGACGCATTTCGGTTTTATCTCCAGCTGTCAGGCGCCTGCAAGGAGCCTAAAGGCAAAAAGCAAGTAAAAAGAACGTTCCCACTTTGATAGTAACATTTTATGGAACGCAAGAGAAACTCACTCCCAAAGCTTTTATATATATTTTAAATTTAGAATTATTTTCCCCCGCCAAGATCTTTTAGCTTTTCTTAAGTATTATATTTTTTATTATATATCAAAGTTATTTTTTTTAGTCATATTATTTAAATAATGAATATAAAGAATAGTCAATTTTTATTTTTGTAGAAAAGAGGTGACCATTTTAAACTAACAAATTCATAAATTTTTTAATTGGTTTAAAATTTATATTTTAAGAATTATTATTTATAATAGTCATTTACAAATTAAGATATATTAAAGAATAAGAAAAATCGTTTGGCTCAATTCATGGCCCATTCTAGAGAACTTTTTAAATTTTTCGGGGAAATTCTCATTTTTTTCCGAGACTCCAGCGAAAATTCCCCCCTAAATTTTGACGCCCCGGACAAATGTACGTGTTCAACCTCCTCTAGGGCGGTTCCTATTCAATTGTTCAAATATCCTTAGTTATGCTGCTATATAATCAAATAGGAAGCAATGTTGTATTTTTGAGAGTTGATAGAGTTGCCTATTTACAGGCGTTTTTTATATATTCATTTGAATCTTTTTCCCAAAAACATTGAACATTTTTTGCAAATTGACTTTTCATTAGTATTTTCATTGTTGTAATATTCTTTTTATCATTTTTCTGAGAATCCCAAGGACTGGTCGATCGGCTTAAAATATACATAATAATATGAAATTTATAGTGGATTAAGAACAGGTCCAATCAGCCCAATGTATGTGAGAGTAAATACGGAAAAATATATTATATATAATTATATATATATTTAAAAAAAAAATATATATATATTCTTTATAATACCTCAGAGGTCTGAGATTATTGTTAATATCTAATTGAGATTATAAAGAATATATATTTTTAAATAAATTTTTTTCGTATTTATTCTTACATACATTGGGTTGATTGGACCTATTCCTAATCCATCATTTACTACAGTCCTGGTGAGTTTTCAACTAATGAAATTTATAATTGAAATTAAAAGTACATTTACAGGAAACAAAACAATCCATCTTTGATATTAATAGGCTATAGAATTTATTAGCAGGGTTTTCAAAAAAAAAAAAAAACTTTTGCTGTAAGGAAGTGTATCTTTGAAATTAATGTATAAAAAATTTTATTGTGGTTTTAGGATTTAAAAAAATTATAAAATATAATATATTTTTTTATTTGAACTCAATGAATTTGTTCAAGAATAATTCAGAATTTATATGCAATCTATATCGCATCATTCTAAGTGCTTAATGAAACACGGTTTTATGTAATGTAACTTGTCGGGTTTCTGAAATAAATACAACTTTCACTGAAAATAATAAATGGAAATGTGCCTACTGATTCCATAATAAAATAATTTCCATAATAAAGTCGTTGACGTATTTCTGAAATAAAAGATTCAATTTAAAGATTTTTTTTTTTACATTCTTATTTGAGAAGTGGGTTTCTAGATTTTAAATATCCAAATATATCTTCCTCTTTAAGCTACTAACTTGGAGTCTTAAAAAAAAAATATGGCTACTTTTTTAATTTAATAACGAAAAAATCTTTGACCGACGTCTTTTAGGAAGGTGCTAGTGTTATATTTATCTAGTTTGAAGTACATAAGTTGGTCATAAAGGGTATATGTCTTTCTATATATATATATATATATAAACACGGATCCATTTGGGCAAGCCAAGTGTTCTCACTAGTGCTTTGGGGGCGTTGGGAAGAAGAAGGGAGGCTTTTGGCCCTTTTCTCTTGCCTATGGCCCATTGCTTTTTGATAGCCCTCTGCAAATGTATCGCTTCGAAAACGGTAGCTTTGTATGCGCAACCAACGGAAGAGGATTTGACCTTTTATCTTGTTCAAGTGGATCGTTCAAGGAAGGGGATAACCAAGCCATCGGTTAACTTTTCGGTACAAACGATATCTCACACGTTTTATAACAAAAAAAAGATTTATATAGAAAAAAAAATCAAAGAGAATCGATTCCCGATTAATCCTATTTAAAAGATTTCCGATTTATGCATACATGATTTTCAACTTAAATATAAAAAAAAAAAATCTTATAAAAATAGATATATAATTTTTTTTTAAGTTACAACGGCCTTCTGAATTTAGAAATTGAATTAAAAATTTTTGTTGTAAAATAAACTTATTAATTCGCCCTTGCGCTGAAGCACTGGTAGAGTACTCAAGGCCGGAACTAGGAGATTTTTTAGGGGGAGGGGGGTGCAAAATATAATTTAATTTGCCGCCCCCCTCCTTAAAATTTCCTATACAAAATCCCTATCATTTTACTTTTTTTTTTTTTTTTTAGTAAATCTTTTAATTGCCGCCCCCCCCCCTGATATATACTGCCCGAGGCACATGCCCCCAATGCCCCCGTCCTCTAGATCCGGCCCTGAGAGTACTCGCCTTTTGTGATAGGGTAAGGTGATTAGGAGAAATGGTTGGCATATAGTCTAAATATTTTCCCATATTTATAAATTTTACATCTTGAATTCAAATGTATCGTAACTTACTGTCGGAAACTAAATATACTGGAACAGTATGTCGATACAAAAAAATCTGGTGTGGCAAGCACAGAACACAACTTTCGATTACCGATGGTAAGAGAAAGTTGTGACCAGTCAAACCAGATTTTTAATTTTGTATTATTTTAGGAATATGAAAAGGAATGCGTTTGAGTGTGTTTGCTTTAAAATTATAATAAAATATAAAATGAGCTCTAGTATGGCTTTGGTTTATTTATAATTGGCCCCTGTTACGCATTAGTGTGTCAAGCGCCATCTACCGAGTTTTGAGAAAATTAACATTAAAGTTTTTTGTTTTCATTGGATTCTATATAATTTTTTTTGTCAATTGTGCAAGTAACATCAAATATAAATTTTTTTTAGGACAAATTTCATAAAAAATACTATTAATTATAGCATTTGAAACAATATTCCGTGCTTAACTAAATTTTTAATTTTTTGGCGCTTGACACACTAATGCATAACAGGGCCCAATTAACAATAAGTCTTTTGAGATTATAATTTATTTTTTGACATTTCATTTTGCAGTTTATATTTCTTTTGAATTTGACGGGAAGTGTATAATATTTTATTCGTTAATCAATAATTTTATTCAAAAGTATCTTTTTATTGGTCTTTCAAAAATTTGATACCTGGGAATTAGCGGGTTATTCGAGGATTGTCCGGCGTTGATCCCTCTCCTTTCTCTGACAGTAATATTTAAAATTTGAGCTTGGAATAAAAATCCAGCTCAAAAGTCAGCATAAAATAAAAAATTACTTTTTCTAAGATAAAACAGCGAAATTCGTTGAACCGTAATAACAGTTTTTTTTTTTCTTTTTCGTGAATAAATTGACATTGTAAATCATTTTTATTAAACAGCTTGTGCTTTTTCAAAAAACAGCAAGCAGCTCATGATAACATTTCTCTCTTTCATAAATCAATAATCCATCTTCTCAAAGGAGATATTTTTTGAAAAAACAAACCGGGGTAAATTCACAATTATTTATTTATTTTTTTTTTTTCGAAAATAATGAGTCTTTTGTGAACGGTTTGATTATTTTTATTATAAACATGCAAGATCAAAAATGACAAAGACAATCCCCGGAGAATTCTCTTTTTTTTTAACCAGAGAGAAATTAGAAATTTTTGTCACTTTGTATATTTTATCTTTCGTTTTCCTTTTCCTCTTTTTTTTTTACTTTTTTAATTTAAACATATATACACACACATTTTTTATTTAAATTACAAACAACACTCATTCCTTTACTTAGCTTATTTTAATTACATGCTATTCATAAGTAAAATTTTTTAATATTAAAAAATATTTCATTCACTTTATGAGGCAAGTCGAGAATATTAAAAGCCTATCTCCAATCAGACACTTAGGCCCGGTTCCTTCATCTATGGTCATAGATATCCCTTGGTGATAGGACTATATATATTAATATAACATGTTATATAAAATTATATCATAACGTTACATTTTTTTTGTTTATTTTCAAGAATTAAGACGAGATTATGAATAATACTGCAAGCGTCAAGTTTTCGCCTTCTGATTACAAGTTGGTTTATTTAAAGCAAGTTATTTAGTTATAATGGAGTATTGTTGCAAACAGGCCAATAACAATATTTTAAAGGACTAAAGGGACTCAAGACGTGTTTAAGGGCTACTCAAGGAGAATAATTACGTAAAGATAAGATAAAGCTTTGGGGTTTGAAGAGAGACGCCGTTTGAATGTTAAAGCTCCAATGCACGAAATTTAAACCAGTCCTAAAATCTATTGAGCAGCAAATTAACATGGGCTAATTAGAAATCATAAATAACACTTGGTCTTTATGGCGAAACGTTCAATTGGAGTAAGAAAAACAAAATTTATCACTCGAGCTAATAGGGGATTATAAAAAATCTGGAGTGATCACCCCGTCACACACACAAACAGAAACGAACGCATACAGATTCATGAATATATTATTCTATCAATATCTCAAAGCTCTTAAAGCCTTTTAATGTGACTGTCATTGAGTAAACTTAAATAAATAAATAAATAAACTCTTGTGTCTACAACGATTTTTCATCCATTAATAATTTAAGTTATCTATATGGACCTTTGCACATTTTTGTGGATCGATGCGTCTCAGGTCAGACTCTCCTATTTGTTGATAATAAATTTTTTTTTCGCCTTTCGACATCGAAGACATTTAAAATAAATTTTGTGAGTAAATAATAAGGTAACCGTTGCAACGCGTTGTCTGTCCATCTTTATTTAAATTCATTGAATGATATTATTTTGCATATTTTGATTTAAACTTTGAAATTTCCCATCAGATTTTATTTTAAATAGATGCTTTATTAAATTACCTATTTACGGGTCTCGAAAAACCGTTAAAACACGATTGACTCGAGGCGGCAAGAGATGGCGTTAGTTTTTCCCATAGGGATACAAGGGATTTATTCCATTTCATTTTAAAGATTCCAGCTAATTAATTAAGGGTAGAAAATTAATTATTTTTTAACACAATGATTACTAATTTAATTATCTATCAATATAAGATATAGAGCGGATTTTTTAAAAATATCTTTTATTTAATGCGATTAATCTAAAAAAAAAAATTTATTTTTTCGAAAATCAAAAAAATGGCTTCTATAAGTTGTAGATAATTTGAATAGCTTTAATTTAAAAAAAATTTGAGGTCGATAGCTTCAAAATTGTGGCCACTGGAAACTCCCAAAATTAGCACCCCGAGACTCGCACCTTAAGGTGTTTTAGAATTTTATATTTTAAGCCTGTAGTGAATGAAAATATACAAATAAAACATTCAGATATTTGTTCAATATTCCCTACGTTACGAGAATAATATTAAATTTTTAATAAAATATTTAACTATTTTAAAAAATTATCTCTATAAGAAACTCATAAAAGTTTCATTAAAATTTAATTTAGAATTAAGTGGATGCTTCCATTAATTTTATTTTATAAAATAAAATTTAATCGAAATAAATAGACAGAGGCAGCTAAAACTCTGGATACTATTTCAATCTTCAGGAAACGTTTCAGTCTATTAAAAATCATCAGTGCACTAATTGAATATAGGCTTACTTGCTCAGAGTTAGTCATTTGAACAATAAGTGTGATATACAGTGTTGTGTGTTGTTTTGTATTGGTGTTGCCCCGTTGCAATGTTTATCAATATATAAATGTTATTTTGCTTGAATGAAATAAATTCTATTTTATAAAAGTCTCGCCCCTAAATATCTGTTGCATAATATTACAATAAGTAGGCCTATATCTACATACAATTATATGTATACACTCATTATTCAAATGACTAACTCTGAGCAAGTTATATTCAATTATGGTTTTTAGTAAAGAGACCGAAATGTTTCCTGACAATTGAAAGAGCATTTAGAGTGTTATTTTTGACTCCCTCTATTTTTTAAAGTGAAACTTTTATTTTATCCTCTCAAATTTTTTCGCTCTTCTATCAGCATGTCGCATTACAATCCGTGACGTCAAAGGCCATGACGCTACAAGTCATGACGTCACAAGCCGTGACGACAAAAATAGGAAAGTTGAAATTTAATATATATGACGAATTATAAAAAAATAATTGTGAGATTTAATTATTCAATTTTCAAATTGATAAAATATAATTTTTAAAATAATTTAAAATTATACAAATCTTCTAATCTTCTAAATTACTAAATAAATATCGTTCTCAGTTTTTAACATCCGTCTATTGATTTCCCATTATCGATCCTCATTTTCCATTTATTAATTTAAGATTAAAAACGCGATTTTAATACCCTTAATTGAATAATTTTCTGAAAATTTTCAGTTAAACGCCTACGATCCGAAAAAAAGTTTCACTTGCATCGGGCTTTCATAAAACCACACAATGATTTTTTAAAATACAAGTTAATTCTTCTAATTACCTGAGTAAATTTATTTGTTTATTAAAGTTTTCCTCTTTTTCTGATTTGTGTACCGTTTTTTGTTATTTTGAAATTAATAAAGAAAGGCTTGCTTACCTGTGTCATTTTGTCGCTCTTGCCCTCCCAGCTGAGCCTCTCATCGTAGAGAGGGTCAGCATGAGTGCCGATAAAGATAGGCTCCCAGTGTACATGGTAGCCGGTACGTTTCCCAATATGGAACACGTGAAGACCCTGCGATTGAGGAGCTGCTAGCCACTCTTTCGATTTGGGAACATTATGACACCCGGGGCAGAGTTTTTTGTGGAACGGAATCGCTGTTCCATTCTTGAGCATTGCCACCTGAAAACTAAAATAAATATTTTGGTTTAATATACGAAATAAAAGTTGTTGGTTTTTTTATATATAATATATATTTTAATTGTTAATAAGCGTGGGTTGTATTTGTCGGGGATGTCGTCGTTTCCTGTGACCTCATTAGGATCAAGTACGCCATCATTATTGCCCTCGAAGACCCCTTCCTTCTTTCTTAGGTGTTTTTTTCTTCTAGATTTTTTTTTCTCTCTCAAGTGGCCTATCGTAGGCCAACTCGAGAAGCCGCGAAACTCGACCATAAAAGCACACCGCCCTTTTCACCCCTTGCACTTGGCCCTTGGACGAAAAACCTTTTAAAATATCCTCCCCATCCCCACCCAGACCAATGGCAATGGAGGATATGAAGTGATAGAGCTTTTACTCTTCCGAGGTAAAGAAAGAAATGAATTTGCCCGATTTGGATTCATTATCAGCTCGAAAGGACATCCATTTGGCCCAATTCCTTTTAGAGCTGCTGCCTTTCTAAAAATATATCCATCTTCTTTCTATATGAATACAATTTTCCCTCAAAGATTAAAGTCCTTTTATTCAATTACGGTTAAAAAATTCGGTCACTGCTACTCACTGCTGTCGACTTGCTCGCATGTAATTTAAAAAAAGCTTACGTTTTATCGATATGTGTGTAGTTTATAATTAGTTATTTTATATCTAAATACTTTCAAAAAGCCAACAGAAAACAAAAAAAAAAAAATTAAAAAAGCGTGATTATCTATACAACTTTTTAGTTAAAAACGTGTAAAAATAAAAACTGTTTAAAACAATGTAATCTAAAATATAATATGACAAAGAAATTTCAAAATGTAAAATATTTTTTTTCTATTTGTAATTATAAGTCCGTCTGTCTGTCACTCTCTATTTTGGCAACTTTCTTTCGGAATTTTGAAACCAAATTTTATATGCTTGAAGAGGACCTTCTATGGATTACAGCAAAATTATTTTCCACCCGAAATCCTGGTTTCGGCCAAAAACCAGCCGAAACTTCGCCCCTACCAGAGTTTGAAAAGATGGGATAAGACCCGTACACTAAAAAAAAAAAGGTCGAATGATTTTCCCAACAGGGAAAAATGGAGTGATTATTTAAGTCATGAGAGAAAATTTACTTAAATAAAAAGGAAAATTATAGGAAATTAAAAAAAAAAAAAGTTTTGATTATGGTTTCGGCTGAAAATCTTGTTTCGGTCGGACTCTAGTGAATATTAATGAAAATCTTTTATCTATATTTAATAATATGAAATAAAAACATTATATCCTCTCTTACTAACAATATTTTTAAAATTAATATTAATATATAGCTCTATGTACTTTTATTTCTTTTAAAATGAGAAGACTTTTAAGCATTATTTGACGCCTAAGGCGGGCCCGCCGCTAGTTTTTAAAAAATTGCATATTAGGTTTTTCTAAAATCTGCAAATTTAGTATAAATATTAATATCATCGAACTAGCTCGTTGTTTTTAAGTTATCGTGCTCATACTCACGCATATACAATATATAAACATAATCCCAAAAATGACAAATTAAGTTCAAATGTGGAGAATTATCAAAATCTTTTTTTTTGGACAATTACTAAACTACTCTAATGCATGCTACGATAAAATAAAAATCTGGTGTGATGGTCGCACAGGACACAATTTTCTCTTACCCTCGGTAATTGAAAGTTCTGTTCTGTGTCATATCAGATTTTTTTGAGTCATAATTAAGAATTTTTTCTTTCGAAAATTGAAAGAAAATTTTTCACCAAAATAAAAAAAATAGACTTATTAACTGAGCAATTCAATTTATTGAACTATCTTCTCTATTAAGGGAGATAATCATTTTAACATGTACCAGATTCACTCCGCAGAATGGGGTGCCGACTAAGATTAATGACGAAAATTATTCATTCCCCACCAAGTACCATTTAACTTGAAATATTTTTACTGTCTTATTTTTTTTTAATAATTGAAAAAAAAAAAAATATTTTTGACTAATTAACGTCCATTTTTAATAAAATATAAAAGATGATTGCTCGCAATTTATCTTTTAAAATCTTTCCACAACGATTATAAATCAAATGAAAATATTTTTTTTTTATATACAGTATATAATAGTTCAAATTTCACAGTCAGTTCACTTGAGTCGGAGCAAGTGCACAGTGCTTGATAACGGCTGCAGAATAAGCAGTTGAAACGTTGTACAGTATTTATATATTTTTAATAAATATTTAATACAAAAATGTGGTCTATAATTAAAAATTCTCCTAATAACAGTATATAATAATTTCCATTTGCATAATTAAAACGCTTTCTTAAATTTTCAATTTGTTCATTTTATGATAGGGAAGCTATGAATAAAAAAAACTTCCTTTTTCAACCCTTTGGGAATTGAATTTTTTTCGGCTCTATTGTTCTCCATGTGTTTACAAGATGGCGCTCTGACTATAAAGTAGCCGGTCTCTTTGGGAGAAAGTCCGTAAATCGTGATTAGCAGACTCAAGTTGCGACATCCATAACTTCCTTTTAGCAAGCCCAAGTCATTTGTATTAATCAACGACTGAAAACCCGTAAATTTGTCCGGGACACAATGCAGATTGCTTAGATAAAGGCAATTTTTTATATATATTATTAAAATAAGCACACAAGAGATGCCATTTATGCAAATGAGTTTTTTATTGGAAATCAATAATGGCGGCATTTTGACAGGAAGATATACAATTGATAATAGAGATGAAAATAATGATACTATATAAATATTCCATAATTTGAAAATGAATTAACTTTAATAGAATACCATATCAAAACCAATATTTATATAGTAATTTTATTCTCATATATTTCTCATATAAACAATGAAACAGGGGCGGGGGGGGGTATTCAAACCCTCCACCCACAAAAAAATAAATAAAAATATAGAACACCAAATAGTGTTTAAATTTTAAAATTTGTTAGAAATTATAAAAATATTTTATATTTTTTTAAATTTATTCATTTAGACATGGAGAAGGGTGGGGGGGGGGGGGACAATATTAATTCCCACCCATGTTTTTTCTAATTGTGATTATTTCATTTTTTTTTTTTTTTAATATTTTATATTTTTTAATAGAAATTTTCATGGTTCAAACCTAGAAAATTTCCAATAAAGATTTTTATTTTCTTTTATAAAAACAATGAAATAATCATAATTAGAAAACGCATGGGTGTGACTTAATATTGATTCTCACTGTACATTCCTAAATAATTTTCAGACTTCGGTAGAACAATGAAATAAATATATGATGTACGCCACAACTTCTAAATTTATTTTTTCTTAAATATCTGTAATTAAATTAATTTATTACGATTTAAAAATTTGTATAATTAGGTGGAATCTCGTTCGTTAATAAAATTCTAAGCACTCTTTCGATACACTCTTTTTTTTTAATAAATTAGATTTTCTTAATTTATAACTAATTACAAACTAGTGCTAATTAATTTGTTAATTTAGAAAATCCAAAAAAAAATTTCTATTAGAAAAATTTACATTTTTTTAAAATCCTAGAAAAAATCAATTAATGATTAAACTTGTAGTTTAATGACAGATAGTGGACATCCCAAACAAGCTTTCTGATTGACTAAACCAGATACAATGATAATTCGAACACTGCATTTTAATAATAGATCAACTTTTCAACTTAAATTTTTTTCATGAATAATGAGAGACATATTCTGGAATTGGTTGCCTATTTTCAGGCGTTTCCAAAAAGGGCCCCCCCCCCCCACAATTTTGCTTCCGAAGATGAATAAAATATTAATAATTTTTTTATTTTTATATTATAAATTAATTATCTATAATAATTATGGCGTATCTAGTGCATCCCTAGATCCAGCAAGCGTTATAAAATATCGATAAATTAATTTTTTAATTAAATTTTTGTCTTTACCCTATAATTTTATCTTAAGCAATAATTTCATGTGATAATTTAAAGAGTACTTTCTAAATATGGGAAATTTGTGTTAAAATATACAAAATACTAGTTTGTTTAAGAATTCAGGGCAAATGTCCGAGATGAGGCGAAATCGAATTGAGTCTCTGTCGTCTCTAATCGAGATCTCTATAAAGAAAAACAGACGTTGACACGAACCTGGAACAGATGTCCATTTGGGGAGTGGGAGGGGGTCCACCCATCCTCCTAGATCCTCTAACGCAATTTCCAAAGCGAATCTTTTACGGGCTAGCATACGTGGAAACGTACGTGTTTGAATTCAATGTCTTTTTATTTTTTTATTTCGAATCGCCAGAGACCGACTTTCACGGTTCGGATCTTTGACCTTTTTTTTCTTACACTCTCTGGAAAAATTTAGATCTATATGAAAATATTTCCGGAATTTCTTCTATATATATATATAAAAAAAAATATATATATATACAACTAATTCCTTTTTATATTGGAAATGCTGGTGTTTTAGGAATTTATAAAATTCGTGACTTGGAAAATTTACCGGTCGAGAGAAATGAAATTTTCTTATGGGATATATAAATATAATAAACAATAATAATAAATTGGAATTTATATTGATTTTTTTACTAAATTAAATTCTTAAAACAATTCAAATACTTGGAGCTTCCGCAATTCCAAATCATTTCTTTTTTTTTTTTTTATTTAACAATATAAAAATTTTGTAACAACTTCTCTTTTTTTTTTTTTTTAAAAAAACTCTCTCTCTTTCCCCTCCCCCCCCCCCCCCCCCCCCCCTTCCTCTTCGGGTTGGGGGGGTGGGGGGGCAAACTTTCTCTAACATAGAAGAAAATTTAAAGCTAAGATTAATTAATCATTTAGTGGAAAGGCCAAAAGTCTTGACACGAGCTTATCCAAGATGTCAACAAATATGTATACACTATGTTTACTTATTACGTACAAGAAATATATAAGAGGTCTTCCTCGAAAGAACAGGTCTTGCTAGTTAGAATGCCTGATGAAAAAAATTCACTTGATATACAGCCATTTCTATCCAACACTCATGAAAAAATAATTGCATTTAATTTCTCAGTTTTATGTAGTAAAATTCCTCTGTCATATTGTTTATGGGGATAGTTTTAAAATTTAATAGTTATTAAGTAATTAAACAATGTTATTTCTTTTTTCTCAAGAGTGTGAGACATACACGTCTATGTTTAAAATATTTATAAAAATAAAATTCCAGTTTTTAATTAAAACCATTTTATAAAAACCTTTTGATTGGAAGCCATTCTTTTTGAGTGTTTTCCATATTCAAAGAATATGAGGCGGAGCAATCTGGTGTTCGGTATATAAAAGTTCAGAAAGAATTAGATTTTTAATTCGTAGTTTTTTTTTTTTTTTTTTTTTTTTTCAATTTATTTAAGGTGTTTTTCGGCATATCTGGCCATTAAGACCCCGTCCCTATTTATTTCGATTGATTGGTAGGCTTAGGTGTAAGAAAATTGATTTTATTGTCTTTTTTTGCTTGTGATTTTGGTTTTCAGCTTACTTTTTAAAAAATTTGATTTGTTTATTAATAAAATATATATGGTCTATATTTTTTGAAATTGGACATATTGAAATAATGTTTTGAAATATGAAATAGGAGTAAAAACCCTCAGCTATAAATATATTATTACAGGCTACAAAATCATATTTGTTTTAATAAAAGGAGAAGTTTTACTAGAAAACTTTAAAGAAAATATAATAAAGAACAAAGGATAAATTAAGAAAAAAAGAAAAGAGCAAGAAGAAAGGAAGAAAGTTTAAGAATCTGATTATAATAACTTTTAAATTTTTATTATTGTTCTTTAACATTGAAATTATAATTATATATGAGGCACAAAAAGCCTGTAGTGCTGCTATAATTTTTTATATATATATATATATATATAAAATAACCATTTTCTTTTCAAAAATACAATGCTAAATGGAAAAAAAAAGTTAGAATTGGGTGGATCTTATGTAGAGAAAGTTTATTGAAAAGACTTTCGAGATGACGTTTTGGCACTCATTAGGTCATCGGGTATTTATCACCATTTGGTATCCAAATGGCTTAAATAAAATCATCGGACTGCCTGGGGTCCGAACCCACGACTCTTGGTATACGAAGCTAGCACGCTACTCCTACACCAAGACCGAGGGCTAAACTTGATTTATTACATCATTTAATAACTATTCTATTTATTTCGGAAGCTGAGGTGAGAATTAATAATCTGTTTACAAAAACTCTTATTTACGTAGTAACAATAATTTTATTTTCATGCCTTTTTTTAGATAAAATAAGTTTTTTTATCTTCTTGAATCAAACAATATTTCTTAAAGAAAAATTACTAAAAGAGACATTATTTGTTGTTATCTTTGGGACAACAACAACAACAACTAATATAAAAGATTAAATGACCAGTTATATTTTTATATTTATATCCTTTTATATTAGCTTTATAAACAATTTCCTCAACTATTATTTGAACCTCGTGAAATTAGTAAGCTCCTCTTTTATTATATTCATAATGATTAAGACTTTATTATGATCCAAGAAGGAACAAAATTTATAGGAGCTAAAAAATACAATATAACCATTATGGAGGTATAAAAAATTGCTGGAAAAAAATACGAGTATATTCTGGATGTTAGTTCTAGATAAAAATTCATATTTATATTTTTAATTATTAGTTAAAATAATAATAATAATAAGAAGAAGAAGAATAAAAGTAAGGTATTATGACTCGGCAAAATTGCTTCGAAGCTTTAAAACAGAAAATAATCCTTTTTTTAACTATGATTTAAAAAATCTATTATAAAATGGATATTTTCTTAGGTTAATTAGAAATTCAAATTTGTTAGATGATATTATATACTGAATTAATACTATTAGCAGTTAGAGCGAATTTTGAGAAAATTGAAAAAAAAAGTACACCACTAAAGTACTAGTACATATAAACAAACAAAAGTGAATTGCTCGTTTAATAGAATAAGATGAGCTAAGATATTTTTTCCTGAAGCACTAAATCATGATTAGCTACTACGTATTTGCTCAATTATGGAAATCTCTCTGAAATGCACTAAGCTTAAGTAATTCATGAATTATGAATGGTGAGTAGCATCTTTAAGTAGCTTATGATTGACTCATTTGCAAATCAGATCGATAAGGAAAACAGGGCAGTGGGAATCGGAGGGGATCGGTTTACGAGATAAAGAAATTATAAATAAACATCAATATTCTTGAACAGGGACAGATAGTCAAGAGATAATGCTCTATTTTGGCAAAATCAGAGGCAAGTTTGCTTTTTTTGCAATAAGCGAGAGAAATAATAATTATATTCTTCAAGATCTCCTCTCGTTGCTTAGTCTTGTGTTATTGGAACGATACACCGTTTCTCAAAACCTTTATCATATCAAAACCTTTAACCATAACACAGGGAGTATAATTGTAAACCTTTAAGAAGAATGTAATGTAACATGTAATGTTCGATAATTGAAATTTTTTTTTTTTCTTTAATCTTTCAAGAGATTTTAACTCCAATAACAGGGAGACGGAGGAGACATTGGTAATGTTTGAAAATTTTCACGGCAAGTGGGATTTGAACCCGAGTTGTGCAACAACTCTAGATTCGTAATCCACAACTTATTCGATTAGCCACGAGCCTCTTCATATATATAAAGATGTATGGAATGGAGTCAGCTAAGGAAAAGTAAAAAACAAATGTATACCGCCGGCATTTCGAACGTTCGTCACGCTCTTCCTTGGGACAGTTTTAGTGTCAATTGTTACAGATGGTAGTTGACACTTAAAATTGTTAGATTGTCACGAGGATGAGCGTGACGAGCGCTCGAAATGTCGACGTTATAAATTTGTTTTTTACTTTTCTTTGGATAACTTCATTCCTTACATCTATATTTAATACTCAGAGTATAATAATTTAAATATTTTATTTTCCAGCTGCTCTATGCTTTTTTTTAAATTTAAAAATTGTATAAATAGGCAAAATTTTGTTTTAAATGATAATATTACCCCTTATCAAAGCCAAATAAAAAATCTGGTGTAACTGTCGCACCAGATTTTTTGTGTCGACATATATCTAGTTTCCGATAGTACAATAGAATTTCAAGATGTAAAATTTATAAATATGGGAAATATTTATATTTTGTTACCATGGGAAACATTCCTCTGAAGTACAAATCCACTTTTTTGGATTCAGGGGATCTCAAAACATTTATATCCATCAAAATCTTGATCGAATTTTTGACATGAATCCATTACTTTCTCTATATATTAACATATCGCTTGCTGAGAATCGTAGTGGCGAAAATCCGAAATTTAACAATTCAAGAAAAGGCATTTGAAAGTTTTGTAAATATATACATTTAAATATCCGGGCAACAAATGAATAAGCCAGAATCATTAGCAAAGAATGGAAATATTTTTTCGCCACTTTGGCACTCAAAAGAGGAGACGTTTTAACAACGTTTCGTAATTGAATTTTCGGACTTTTGCCTCGGCAGCCGATATATAGGTAAGAGAAAGTAAAAATTAAATAAAGTAGTTATTAGAAAAAAATTTTCAAATCGATACAAAAAAAAATGTTGTTAATGTTGTATAAAATTCTCTCTTTAGGCAAAGATAAGGAAAGAGAGAGAAAGAGAGAATAAGATGTTCTCTTTTGAAAATCAACAAAATAAAGACAACTAATGGTTTCGCCATTAAATGAAAACAGGAGCAGAGTTCGAGAGGGTTCTTGCACCTAGAGGAGTTTTGAGATCCGCATCGACGATTGATTACACACAAACGCATTCAATACACACACACAGACACACAAACACACATGTAGTTGAGTCGATGTGGCGTGAGCTATCGATCCCAAAGCAACAACCCTAGAAAGTACACACACTTGGAATTTGGAACATGGAAACTTTCAGAAGAACCTCACCCACCCCTGTCTAAAAAAAAAACGCGAAAAGGTCTTTTCCTATGACAAAAGAGGCGACAACCCGGAATTGAATCAAGCATTTGTCTTTTATCAATTATATTACGATCGATCTTTTTTGCTCTTTCCTCACATTTTATTGTAAAAGCAGCAAGACTGAGTCAGAATATTTTTTCTTTTTTTTTTTTTTTTGAAATGTAATTTCATTCGGCGTGGGTGGCTTATTGAATCTTTAATCGGATTGAATGATCTCTAAACCAATAGCATCAATCAATGGAGGAGGGATGCTGTGACAGCAGCATGATTGAAGCCGTGGACTCCCATAGAGGGTCATTTCCAGAAGGGATTACCTCGGATAAGAAAAGAGAGAGAATAAATAGATAAGAAAAAGAAAATAATGATGTTGAAATCTTTGAATTGGCAGAGAAATGGTATTAAGTCCATAAATTGTCTGTCTATCGTAAAATATTTAAGCCTATTCATGTCTAACAATTTATATTAATATAAATTAGGGTTTGTCTGGCACCTGGTTGTAACTTTAAAACAAAATTTGTGAAGGGACTACAATAGTCCAAATTTTATTGGAAATGTCTTTACGAACCGCTGCATCCAATGCCACCTAGGTGAACTAGAGAAGAGATCAGAAAATGTGGATTTTGTTGAGCAATAGCTTCACTCATGAACAAAAACATGGCTGCTATCGACATGACTAGACTCAACACATTTATCTATTGAAAGAAGTGTTTTTTTTTTTAACACACACTTTTTTTCCCACTCACACTCACATTAACACACACACATTCTTTTCGGCAACTTAGGCCATTTAAGACTTTTAACTCGTATGTTTAATATATCTATTTGAGATCCAGGCATTCTTATTTAAGCCATTTGGTATCCAAATGGCTTAAGGTGCGCGTCTCGAAAAGCCGTTAGAAGACGATTCACTACCGAGCTACTCGAGGCGGCAAGAGATGGCGTTAGTTTTTCCCATAGGAATACAAGAGATTTATTCCATTTCATTTTAAAGTTTCCAGCCAATTAATTAAGGGTAAAAAATTAATTAATTTTTAACACAATGATTACTAATTTAATTATCTATAAGATATAGAGCGAATTTTTTTAAAATATCTTTTATTTAATGCGATTAATCTAAAAAAAAAATTTATTTTTTCGAAAATCAAAAAAAAGGGCTTCTATAACTTGTAGATATTTTAAATAGCTTTAATTTAAAAAAATTTGAGGTCGATAGCTTCAAAAGGTTAATAAAAAAAAATTTAATAAATCATGTACAGATTGAAAATTATTTGAAAAGATTCCTAAATTTTTGAATCCTTGAATTTGAGTAAAAGTTTCACTTCTATTTTTTATGGTTTGATTCTTTTCGGCATCTAAGACTATCAATATTGAGATTTGTCAACACCTCTAGCCCCTCAGTCACGAGAGGGGAGAAGGGTTTGATTTTTTCTTATACAATAAATATTTGCTTATTTAATAAAAATTTCGTCCAAATACAGTATATAAAATTTAAAAAGGTTAATATTTTTTGTCATTTACTTTCACTCTGATGGGAGTTTTTTTTTTTTTTTTTTCATGTTTCTTTTTTATATATCAATGAACTTTGATGAAAAAAAAATTCTGTGCTTGTGTTTAACAAAGAGCGTATGTAAAATTTTTATTTGCTTTAGTTTACATTCCTATATTTTAGTCGGTCGTCTGTTAGAAAAAATTATTTTGGGTAAAATGTCTATTTATAAGATTATTGTACCTCTTCGCCATTCGAAATGAGAACTTCCTACAAAATTATTAATAAGTCAGAAAATGATTATAATAAATTAGAATACATATGTTCGCAAATGATTTTTTTAAAATAAATTGAGCTATCTCTTCATTCCTCGTTCATAATCTTTGATAGGGTACAGTATATAATTAATGAATCGAATACCCATGGCTGGGTGATTTATTGGATATCAATTTTCATATCTGATTTATGAGGTTCTTATTACAAAAAAGAAATAATCAATACTCTACTTTTTTTTTAGGATAAATCTTCTTTCATATATTAATTATAATAATGCAAAATGGATCTAATAATTTAATAAAATTCGAATTAGTTCACGGGACTATGATAATGACAACTGGCATTTTTTTACCTTTCAAGCCCTCTGAAGGGTCCATAGTAAATTAATGAATTAATTTTTTTTTTATTATACTATTATTTAAATACTACGTGTATATATATTCCCCCTCTACGTGTACTATATTTTGTATATAATTTTTATCTTTCTTCCGCGGCCCAGTTCCAATCAGCCCGCGGCCCACGGGATTGGGAACCGCTGCCTTAAATAAAATTAAAATTATAAATCACAGCTTACATAATTTAAAAAAAATGTAAGAATATAATTTATTATATATTGAGATATGAGTTGATGAGAAATTTTTGTTTCTACTATCTTTTTAATTGTAAATTTACTTAATTATTCCTCTTAAAAAATAATTTTATTTCCTTATCTTTCAAAAAATCATCGGTTTGTGAATGAATGATAAATCTTATGAAAAAAAGAAGAAAAATGAAGAATTATCAAAACTATTCAAGTAAAAGAATTAAACGGATGAGCCAAAAAGAATTTCAAACAAAATAAAAGAAGAAAATATTTTAATGAGATTATTCGCGTAGGAAAGAGATAAATTGTTTGTAAATATATTCACCGAAATTGGTTTTGCTTCCATTTTTTTTTTTTTTTTTTTTTTTTAATAAAAGCAAAACATTATTTTATCCTTTTAAAAAAAGAAAATCCTTTTTGAAAATCTTAATTAGATGCTTAATAGAAGTTGTAAAATAAAAATAAAGCCACCAGTGATGAAATTGCATTCTTTTACAAATGTATGAAATTTAGTTGACAATTAATGCCACTATAATAATAATAATCATAATTATTATTTTAGTTCATTAATATTAAATACATCGCTTCACGAATTAAAGCAAATCGAGTCGACATGTAGGAAATATTAATTAACCTCGGCTTTATTTTAAATTAACAAATATTATAATAAACTTTTTACACTAGGTGTTTAAAAAAAGACTATTATACTAATGATTACTTGTCTTTTTTGGGGGCTGCGAATATCGTCGATATGTTTATTATAAAATATTTTCTAGATTTTGGAACGAAGTTCTTTAACGCGGCTTACGCAGGGTGAATTGGGAAAAAATGTAACGTAACAAAAACGCGTTCCTAACAAAAATGCGTCTCCAGCGCCCGAGCAACGCCGGAGGAAGGCGAGATTAGCCGAAGTCTTGGTGAAGCCACGCCCACTTTCTCCTTCTATTTATTTCCTTCTAGGAACGCGTTTTTGTTACGTTATATTTTCTCCCAATTCACCCTGCGTAAGCCGCGTTAAAGAACTTCGTTCCAAAATCTAGAAAATACACAAAAATTTCATTGTTTTTCCATCCGGCCTGAAAGACAGAGAATTTAATAATTTTGAAATTTGATAACTTCTCCACATTTAGATACCGACCCTATTTTTACTTTTTCTTATCTATATTTGTAGACCTATACAGTATATAGAGAAAGAAAGGATTGGATTCATGTCAAAAATTCGATGTCGAGATTTTGATGGAAGAAATACTTGTTATGAGGTCCCCTGGTCAAAAAAAGAGGTTTTGCTACAAGGGCTGTCTGTCTGTGTGTGTGTGTTTGTGAACAAAATGAAGAACGAAAAGAGCTAGGAGGTTGAAATTTTATATTTAATTCAGGTACCCCCTGAGACGTAACACGAAGCTTTTGAACAAAATCGAACAAAAAGTTCTTTCTGATGCACTTTTTCAGGTTTTTTTTTTCGATTTTCCAATATGCCCCAAAATTTTGATTGAAATTCATAAATCAATTATTTTTTTTTGATGCTCTGTAAAATGTATATTTTCTCATTTTGCTTTTGAAACCTTTTGAAGAACACTTCTTAATATATGTCCACACAAAAAATCTGCTGTGCGACCAGTTACACCAGACTTTTCTAAATTAATTGGTAGAAAAATCAAGTTTTTTTATAATAATGATATTACAAAAAAAAAAAAAAAAAAAATACTTTTTATTACTCTGTACTGCGTTTCCATTTCTAAATTTCTTCTTTTTTAAAGTTTTAGTTCCGGTATTAGAGTGTTGTCACTAATTTTTCATTAATTGATTATAATAGAACTTTCCTACCTCCAATAGTGTTGAATGGCCCTTTAGATCTTAAGTGTCATTAACACAAGCACTTCTCGGTGTCAGATGCACTACCCCCAACCTTTAAATATCTTTATCAAGATGCTTTATGAACTAGTTCGTTAATAACTAACAATGAAAGTGATTCGATTTAAGTGTTGCTTTCTTTCAAATTTAATTTATTTTTAGTGATCAAACTTCAACACAATTTTTATTAATAATTCTTTCTACAATGCTCTGAAATTATTAAATCATACATGATGAAACATATTGTATAGTAGGCTTAATACAAAAGATAATTTTATTTCTATAGTATCTCGTAAAAATATAAGTATTTAATTTTTGTGAGAATAAAAAAAAATCCTGAACAACTTATAACAAATAAAATTTTAATTATATAATATTTTCAACAAAAGTACCATTAATAAAAAATCCATCGTTGGTTAAAAAAAATACATTTTAAAATAAAAAAAAAAAACTTATGTTGTCTACCATTCATTTTTTTTTTTTATTCTCATAAAGATGTATCGAAGTATAAAAAAAATCGTCAACGAATTGTTTCGTATTAACAAAAACAGTAACCACTATTGTTTACGAGAATAATAAAAGATATTCAAACAAAAATGAAAATTGTCAGACGTGTTCTCCTTTAACGTTTAAAGATTAATCTCACCCGAAATAGAATATTGACTCTCTCTAAATATAGCATATATAGACTAATAAGTATAGATTATAGAGAAACATTAATAAGTTGAATCTTCAATTAAGATTATAATATCAAGGGAAATGTAGAAATTTGAATTTAAGATAAGGGCTGTGAAAGGATGTTTAAATCCCTATCTATTGTTGGAAGGAGAGGGGGAAAACGATAAGGTGAAATTTATTATTAAAATATAAAAATACCTGGTGTGACTAGTCGCACAGCACACAACTTTCTCTTACCTTCACTAAGAGAAAGTTGTGCCTGTGCTTGTCGACATATATTTAGTTTCCGACAGTATGTCACATATGAATTCAAGATGTAAAATTTATAAACATGGGAAAATATTTATATTTTGTTACCATGGTAATAATTTCTCCTATATTTCCTTTGAAGTACAAGTGTAAAGTGGTCTTCAGAAAATTTCAAGGGGAAAATGAGAATATACATTTTAAAGAAAATCTAAAAAATAATCGATTTATCAATTTTAATCAAAATCGTTTGAGCGAATTTTGAGAAAATTGAAAAAAAGTGAAAAAGTACATCAGTAAAGTACTAGTACTCTTTTGCCGATTTTGTTTAAAAGCATATTTCCACGCTCTAGGGGGCTGTCTAACTTAAATACAAAATTTCAACCTCGTAGCTCAATTCCTTCATATTTAAAATTGAACACACACACAGACAGACAGACCATGTTGATATCAGGGGCGTATATAGAAATTTTTTTCGGGGGGGGGGCCCGAACTCAAAAATTTTTCTGCGGAAAATTTTTTTTTAAGAAACTATATTTTTTTCACACGAAATTTTTTGCGGAACATTTTTTTTATTGCGGAACCAAAGTTGTCCATTCTGCGAAAAAATTTGTTGCGCTGATGTCTGTATATCCCTATATATTTATATGCGTTTGGGAAATTTCGGGGGGGGGGCCCGGGCCCCCTCGCCCCCCCCTATATACGCCCCTGGTTGATATAGCCATCAAAATCTCATCATCAAATTTTTGATATGATCACAATACTTTCTCTATATATATTTCATATATAGGTAAGAGAGAGTTATGTTCATTTATGATTAAATAAATGAGAAAATAATAAATAAAAGGAAAATATTTTATAATTAGTTCACTTTTAGTTCATAAACCTTCAAGGTTTCAGGTTTCCTAATTAAAAGTTTAGAAGATTTTTTTTTTATTCTGAGATTTGAACTTAAGGTTTCACTTCCTTTGTGTTACTAAATGACAACCTTGTCTTTTGATTAAAAGTTTTGAACTATATCTATAAGCTAATATAAAATTTTGTTCTAGGTATTCAGCCAATCGTATCTATAGATAGAGGATATTCACCTTTTTGCACAAAATTTGAAATGTTCTTTAAATTAATAACATAATTATTATAAATGAAGAATTATATATACTATCATGGGGTCTTGGTCCATGAAGTAATTATGAAAAACATACAAGTATTTATTAATTTAAATAAGTGAAAAATGTAGGTAGCACCGTGAGTCGCACCACGGATCTGTCGATTTGTACTCAACGTGCCCTACTACCGGACCACAGTACCTCATACGCCTATTTAAATTTGATAGATGCCTAAATTTCAGTCTACTAAAGAAACAGATTCAGATTTCTCCGGGGCTGAGGCGCGATTTATAATTCTTATGCTTCTAGACCACGAGCTAGTATTTTTTAAGCTAGTTTTTTTTACGGTTAAGTACATTGTTCTTTTCTTTTACTCGTCTTATGGGGAGCGGATAGAATCAGGGGTTTCTCTTGTTTCTTCCATTTTCTCCGGAAGGGCGGAGGCACTGCCCTTCGGAAAGGACTGAAATAAACACTTAATCCAACAACTCCATTAGTCGGACTGATGTTTAGCATTAAACTTTTTAACGAAATTTATTAGTAAAGTGAATTACTACAGGAAAGGGTACATCTTAACGTATAAATAGGTTATAGACATTCCATTTCTTTGGTCGATTCAATCGGAAAGATATCTTCTGCAATCGGGGGGAATAGATAGATGATATATCTTTTATAAATTGAATTGTAGTGAATTAAAAACTAAAATCTAAAGAGACTTTAACTTAGAATAAGCCCTCGGGTCTTGATGTAGAGGTTAGAGAGCTGGCCATTTGTACCAAGGGTCGCGGGTTCGCATCCCGTCTCATGCGACAATTTATTTCAATTGGATTGGCTACAAATCCAATTGAAATAAATAGAGATGGGGTCTTAATTGCCTTCGATGCTGAAAAAGACCTTAATTAAAAAAAAATAAAAAATAGGGTATGAGAAAGTAAAAACGGAGAATATAAATTTATTAAAATCTTTATTTTACTTTCTCTTATCTATATATTAATATACTTTTTGAGGCCAAAAAAGTAGATCTCGCAAAATGATCTGTGTGTATGAATAAAGTATCTCAAGAATGAAAAGAGTTAGAATATTGTTTACTCTACTCATCTACTTCATAGGCAAGATAGGAAAAACATTTTTCTGTTTATAAATTTACATCTTTAATTCAAATTTACCGATCTCTTGGAAACTAAATATAAATCGACATAAGAATCTGGTGTGACAAGCTTAGAACTAACTTTCACTTACCAAAGTTAAGAGAAATTTGTGTGCTGGGCGACCAGACAGATTTTCCATTAATCGAATTGAAATATACTGTATATATTTAATTATTTTTCAATCTTCTTAAATAAATAAATACAAATATTAAAATAAACCAAAGGTGTTAGTATTATTTATTATTAAAATAATATTTTAATCATTTAATTGAAATTTATTTTGATTATGATTATATATTTATTAATTTATATTTTTAAATATATTTCAATAAATAGAATTCATTTTTGTTTAATTATATATGAAAGCAGGCAATCAAAAAATGTCCTTAAAAAAATATTTATTCATAATTATATTCGTCCTCTAAACGTCCAATCCATTTTCTCTCTCTCTCTCTCTCTCTCCAAAGAAGTAATTTATTTCTTTTAGTCCTTTTATATATTAAAAAAAGTATTTGAAGAAATTTCGTAAAAAAAGTAAAAGTAAATTATAATAAGGAATTAAAGCAATTAAGATTTAATTATGGAGCGGCGCACACTGGTGGGCAAAAAGGCTTTTTCGAATTACTTAAAATATATAGACTGAAATCTAATGAACTAATTAAAAGCAAGATGGCTTCGCTTGTTAGCATCGGGGATATTTTAACACAATTCACAAAATAATTTAAATCACTCAGCTCTAGCTGACTTCTTTAATGAAAATAAATGTGGAAGATAAAAAAAAAACAACAACAAAGAATTAAGAGAAAATAAAAGAAAAATAAATACTTCATTGAAATATCTAAGAAAATAATTTGGTGTCATCAAGTGTGATAATTTATAACATAGACAAGGGATCGATTGCTCAGGGGCCCCCATCTTGTGGGTACGTGGATGGCGACCACGAGCTGCCCTAGCTGGGACTGGCAGTACTACTGTGCTTTGCATGTCAGTCAGTCTCTTTCCTTTTATATTTTCAACAGGCGTCAGACCCTGCGACAGTCCGACCTGTTCTATTCCTTTCCGGTTGTAAAAACCCCCAATCTTTCCGCCGACCCAGCACCGCGGGATAAATAATGGTTATGCGTCTTGAATTTGTACCGCTTTTTACTACAAAATTTGTTTTAAGGCGTTATACATGTGATATGAATGTCGGTATTATAAGTAGATCATACAAAAATCCCTTAGTTTTCAGAACCCAGTTTTCAGACTGAATAAAAAAATTCAGTCTAAAAACTGGACAACCAGACAATCCAATGATTTTCAATAAATTTGGGAAATTATTAATTGATATATTAAATATTTATTTATATTTTATTACCAAAGAATGAAGAATGAATTTAATAAACTCACTTATCTGTCATTAAACTTGAAATATTTTTTATTTATCGGAAAGTAAATTTTATATAAAAATAATAAGATGGTTTTTTAAAATAAATGTGGTTTTCTTCTCCATAAATATTTAAATTGTTATATATAACTAGACGCAAAGCCCCGCCTTCGGCGGGGCTTTTCATCTGGCCGAGGGCTGCGCCCCCTGGACCCCCTTGCTCGCCTACTTATATACATACCGGTATATACATTTTCCCTTTTCATTTTTATATATAGAGACTATTTTAACGGTTAATTAAGTTATTCATGAACTTAAGATTTTTTGTGGATCATATCCTTTCCGGGACTCTCCCGGTACATAGACAAAAAATTTACGCCGATATTTTAGAATTCAAAATGTAAATAAATAAAAAAAAAATCGTAAACATGGGTAAATATTTATATTTTGTTACCATGGCAACCCTTTCTCCTAATTTTTATTTTTTTCTTATTTTAACGGTTAATTACTCATTAACTTATTGTTATTTGTGAAACAAAACCTGTCCGGGACTCTCACAAACATACACAGAAAATTTCATCATAATTGGTTCAGTCGTTTAGGAGGAGTTCAGTCACATACACACGTACAGAAGAATTATATATATAAATGACTAGACGCAAAGCCCCGCCTTCGGCGGGCGCCCGCGACGTTTGGTATAGGGGCTGCGCCCCTGGACCCCCACCTTGTTCGCCTTCATTGAAAATTGTGGATTTCTATAAAACATATACATTTATACATACCGGTACATTTTCTCAAAACATTTTGGTCTTTGCCAATTCATTTTTATAAGGGTCCATATAGAGTTTATTTTAACGGTTAATTATTCATGAACTGAAGATTTTTTGTGAATCATATACTTTCCGGGACTCTCCCGGTACACAGACAAAAAATTTACGCCGATAATAATAATTATAGAATTCAAAATGTAAATAAATAAAAAAAATCGTAAACATGGGTAAATATTTATATTTTGTTACCATGGCAACTATTTCTCCTAATTTTTATTTTTTCTTATTTTAACGGATAATTGCTCATTAACTTATTGTTATTTGTGAAACGAAACCTGTCCGGGACTCTCACAAACATACACAGAAGATTTCATCAAAATCGGTTCAGTCGTTTAGGAGGAGTTCAGTCACATACACACGTACAGAAGAATTATATATATAAAGATAAAAGATAAGATTCAATTGTTAATATATTGAACTTGGAAAAAGTTTATTCAATAAATTTTTTTTTTTTTAATGTTTATTATTTGAGTGATATTGCCTTGTAAAACTTTTTTTTTTTTTAAAGAAATGATTAAAAAAGTGATCAATTCGCAAATCATTCTGCACTATTGATCTCCAGATACCTTCACGATTCCTCTTGGATAAATTCAAATTAATTAAAAATTGTTGATTTCATTTGCTTTTCTCTTCAAAACTGATATCTTAATAAAAAAAGAGCCTGAAACGTATGCAACCAAACAACACATTTCTTTTAAACAGTTGCCTATCTTTAAGGAGCCATGGATTTTCTTTAATTCTCATATTAATTCAAAATACAAAATCTAATTTCAAAAAAATTACTAAAAGAAATAAATTGAATATAAAATGTTTACTATCTTACCCTGATCTTAGTTTATGGACCACGATTTATCCGATGTAAGGCGGGCATTTCTAATATCTCCATGTTAGTTATCTTTAAACCTTTAGCTTTACGATAGTATCTATTTTTAATAGAAACAGGGAAATAAGCCCTTGATAAAGAAGATTTAGAATCAACAATTTCCGAAATGACTGAATGAGGATAATAGTAGGGGAGCCCAAGAGGGGATTTCGTAAGTGGCTCGAGCTCGGCAGATTAATATTAGGGGAGAATCTTTGTACTATGTTAAGTACTTTTACCAAGTATGGTCCCTCAATATAGTGTCGAACGTCTAGGGCAGTCGATCAGATTAGTAAAAAAAAATCGATCCTCAAAAAAAACTCGAGCGCGTCAGATTTAAACAAAATAAGTTAATTACATGCAGAAAACATAATCCTTTCAATAATCTGACGATTTGAGCGTGACCTAAAAATTTGAGCGAATCACCAATCTGCAAAAAAAAATCGATACCTTGAAATGTTCGAGCGCAAATGTAGTTTTTTTTATTTCAAAGAAAATAGTTTAAAATTTATAGAAATAGCATAATCTGCCGATTATCGTAAGCCGAAGCATCAAAAACTATCCCAAGAGTGTAGTATGTACAACTATTGAGAATAATGAATTTTCCGCTCGACGCCTCTCTTCCTTTGCTTTTTCTCACTTTTCCTCTACGTCTTAAGGTCTTGGGTTGGCGGACGGCGGACGCGGGCACCCGCGACAATGACGTCATGCCACAACTTCTCGTCCGTTGAGGGTCTTTCGCTGTGGCGGTCAGAATTGCGCGCCTATATAAATATATTTATTTATTTATAATTTTCGCGTCAATGATTGTCAGTTATAATCTTTTTATAATTCATTGTATTACATTTTGAATATATTGTTGTTAAAAAAAATTGATAGGTCTATAATCTAAAAAATTGTTTTCAATTTTTTTTATATTATTTATTTAAGGCATTTAGTTTTTTAAATAAAATTCTATAATGAAGAGTTTTCTGTAAATATTTTGCATTATCTTACCAATATTTAATGATTATAAATGAAATAAATTCTGTTTCCCGCCCTCGGACGATGGCTGACTGAGAATTTTTCAGCAGAAGAGCGATTAATCGTCAGATTAAAAAAATTCCTTTTACAAAATCGTCAGATTAAGAGTTTACACCACCAAAACATCGAGCTGAACCTCCCCTGTATAAAATTCTGACGCGCTCGAGCATTTCGATGTCACGATTTTTTTTTGACATGTTTAAATATCAATATAAACTTTTCGACACGTCCAAATCGTCAGTCTTTATTATAGGACCCTTTTTACAGTTAAATTAACCCCCTTATGAATTTCTGACACGCTCGAGGAAAAACATTTTTTCCCCAATTTCTACCTCGAATTACAGCTAACTTCCCCCTAGCTATTCGTCAGATTAATATCTCTCTGTAAACAGGAGTTGGTAGACACTACACGGTATCAAAGACTGACGCGCTCGAGCATTTCGATGTAACGATTTTTTTTACATTTTTAGAAATTTATACACGCTAGCCCCACCACTAAACAGCTTTACATCAGATAAACTTTTTGTTTATTAGCATATAATCTTCGCGATCCAATAGGTCTTCAAAGCGCTCGAGCAAAAACACATTTAGCACTCTGGGCTCCCCTACTATAAATACGATACATGGATAATAGGAATATATAATAAAATGTCCCTACATTGAAATGTAATTTCATTATCATTGTAGGACTTCTAAATAGAATGATTCTAATTAAGATTAACAGAATTTAATCATGTTCAAAGGAAAGTTAGTACTAAATAATAATTAAATATTAGTAATTTAATTAAACGGGTTTCAGTATATTTTATGGAGAATAATAATTATATTTGAAAATTTTTATGGCTATTTCATATTTAATAATACTCAATTAATGTTTGAAATAACCTTTTTTTTTTAATTTAAACAAAACAGGAGAGTGGTCTTAAATATGTCTTTATACAAGGACAACACGATTCCTCAACTAGAGGTCAAGTATGGCAAACATTTTTTTTAAGTTGATCTATTGCCATTGTCAAAAATTTAAAAAGAATTACCAACTTTTTTTTTGGTCAAAAACTTAACGTAGTGATTTATTTCCCTTACAACATCACCAACTTCTGAGATATATTTTATTTTTAGTCCATACCACCGATCAGAAAATGCAACTGTATTGATTGAATTTTATTATATTAATTATAAAGGAAATTTACAAAATTAAAAAGTTAAAAACAAAAGAAACAATATCTAAATAAAAGTTGTATACGATTATTCTAAACGTTTAATAAAACATTTTTTTGAACAATTAAGGATAAAAACTATAATTTTTATTTTCATTTTTTTTATATTTATATACAAAGATATTGGAATATTTACTCTTCGCAGGCCTATATAAAATAATTGCAAGATCAAATATTGAAAAATATTTTTCTATTCAAGATATTTAGGTGTATTTAATAATAGAAATACAAATATAAAGTTAATATAAAAAAAGGATTGGAATTTCTTTATTGAAACAATAAATAATTAAACACAAATTCATTTAAAATGTTGAAATATTACAACAATAAATTTTAGTGATTTATTTTTATTCCTAAGTATTGGAAAATGACATTTTTATTTATTATATAATAAATCGAATGAAATTTATAAATTAATTTAAATAATTATAAATAAATTATTTGATGAATTACGTATGTCAGCCATTTTAAATGTTATTTGAATGAAAATTGGAAATTTATTTGAACGGAAAATTGAGGTCTGAATTCAATCCCCTTCAGGAAATTTTTTTATGCGAAACATGCTTTAGTGATATTCATATTTACTATATAAATCAAGCTTGTCTGTAACTAAAGTAAATTTACTTTTATAGAATAAAATAGTATATATCTATTTTTTGGTTACAACAAATTAGTAAAGTTATCACCCATCCAATTTTTTGAAGAGCTGTACCGCGTAAAGGGGGGTAATTACCCCCCCCCCCCCCTCCCTGAGATTTGAGAAAAATATATTTTTTTTTTTGGAAAAAAATTGTGTTTTTAATATAAAATTTTAAAAACTAATACTTAAAAATTTGATTTGTATATATATTCTCGTAAACAACTACAGAGTGCAATAATTTACCGATAATAAGAAAAAATTGTGTGCTGTGCGACCAGTCATACCAGATTACCCCCCCCCCTCCGAGAAACTCCTCTGGATCCGCCACTGCGTCCAATCAAATGGAAATTGGAGACAAAATGGCCTCAGATGCCGTTAAAGAAGTTAAAAAAATAAATTCTCAGTATTTTTATTTAACGAACACAGGCATAAAATAATCTAAGCTTTTTAAAATAATAATTAATTTTTTAATGTTTATTTTATTATGATTATGTTTTTGACGTTTATTTCATAAAAGATTTAATTTTTAATTAAATAACGCACAATAGATTTTTTTTTATGCATATTTCAGCAATTGTATAAAAAAATATAATCTCTTTTATTTAATTGTTATTATTTCATTGATATAATGTAAAAAATTGTATTATTTATATTGTATTATATTATACATGAGTAGAAAGAATGCAATGAAATGACATGGAACCATCAAAGTTTTACGTTTTAAAGATCGAATTCACTTTTATAACTAATTAGATCATGTCAAAATAGGTAGGAGATTTTAATTAAATCAAAACGCTTGAAATAGATTAGACTTTTCAGAATTTTACTCTCCTCTTGTCATATTAATCATATTATATATATTCAGATCGATAAACCATTTTTTGTTAAATTTGTCAATTTATTTTTTTTTACCTTTTCGGCATCTGGAGCTATTTGGCAGCAATTTCTAATTTTTTTATTTAATTAATTGGTAGGCCTATCCAAAGTATGCAAAGCAAAATATTCATTTTTTATTTTATTTATTTTTTTTGTTGTTGGAAGCGAACTTCTGACCTGAGTGTTCTACCTCTGTTAGGGCAGAGGAACTGAATTTGTCAATTATTAAGACAATGTATACTTAATTTTTTTAGCATCTGAAATGAAGCTACGGGCTGCAAATTGTACTTTTATTTATGATATATACACTTAACTTAATAAGTGTCCATTTGATTTAATTCTTAAATATAGACAATGTGAATACTTCTAACCTCTTAACCACAGTTAGAAGGCAATATTGACTTTGAAATAATCTTATTATTTATTTAAACGTTGATATTTATTCTTATTCATATGATTTTAAAGAATGCTTTACTTACAAGTTTAAAATAAAGATCGAAATACTTTCGCTAAATTGAAAATAATTTTCAATATTTATAATAATAAATCTTAATTTTTGAATCACCATAAATTATTAAATAGATTTGTATTCATATATTCTACTCGGTTTTAACTTTCTCTTAGGTTTATATACGTCTCTATGATTCTATATTTGAAATAAGGGAGTTTAATAATTTATGAAGTTGAACGACAAAAAGGAATACGACGTATTACGAAATAAAAATTAAAGGAAATAGAATAGAAAGAAAATTATTCTTTATCAAAAATTCTAAAAAAAAAAAATATATATAGCAATGAGTAATAATTAATTAACAAAATAAAAATAATAAAGTTGCAAAATGAATTATGTTCGGCTCTAAAATTAGGCGAAATAGATTGCGAATAAATAACACTGTAAAAAATATTATTTACGAGTTGAGTGTACTTTCAGAAAATTTCTAGTGAGTGCCAATAGATCACAAACGAGATGATTTAACAAAATACAAACCCTTTGAACATGAACTCGGTTTGTTTGTGTTTCAAAATCGTTCCTCAGCTCCCCCATAATTTTTTTTTTTTTTCAATAAAATTGTGAGTTTTTAAATTAGAATGATCCTTTCTCTAAAACAACTTTGAATAACTTTATTTAAGAAGGCGGTAATTCGGGAAAACTCCGAAACTTTAGAGTTGAATTTGATCTTGTCATGTGCGCGTCCCAAGGGATGGAAACAATTCCCACGGGGAAATGTCCTCCCGTCAAGGAAAGATACCCATCGAGCAAGAGAGAATACCCGGTTGGCTTTGACAAATTTCTAAACTCTCATTAGAAATTCTCTATGAGTCTTCGCTTGTCGAGCGACCCAACAGCCTTTTTGAATTACCATACCAATTACACTAATACTATAAAAAAAAAACAACTTAAAAAGTTATTTTATTAATAGGATAATAATATTAAATTGGTGTTATAAAGTTACAAAGATTATTTTTTGTTGATGTATGAAAAGAAATTTTCCTCTCAAATGAATCAAATTAGGATGTAATTTACACGGATTCAATTTTTCTACTATGGAACAATTTAAGAGCATTTTAATTAACCTATTCTCAAATATTTTTTCAAGCTATAAGTATTTATAAATTACAAAGAATTTAATTTAATCACCTAAATAGACAATTTCCTCTAATTACTTGGTAAAAAAAAAAAAACATTTCCATAATCGACAAAATAAAATAAATTCAAATTGCTATTTTTTTTTTTTTTAATGAAAATGCCTGAAGAATTTCACGAATTTTAGTTGTGTAGGCAGAGTACAAGTTTTAATTTCACCTCCATCCAAGTTAACCAATTAAAAAGACCGAGAAAGAATCCTAACTACGTCTTACATGTTAGTATGCATTTAAAGAGCTCTTAATAGAATTTGCTTCAGGTAGTCGTATTTTAAAAATTCTCATCTAGCGGAATATAAAAAATTAAAATTTAAAAAAAGATCGGAAAATATTTTAAAAGTGAAATTTTATTATAAAAAGTGCATACAAGTATGCTTTTGTGTATGTGTGTGTGTGTAAAAAAAAAAAAAAAAAAAGAAAACGTTTTGTCTTTATTTTTAATTTTTTCAAAATAGACAAAAAAAAAAAAAAAAAAAAAAACATTCCATCTCAAGTGTAATATCCGGTGTTTGGGGAAAAAAAACCCCTACGCTGTATTGACAAGAGAGAGAGAGAAGGAAGGGAAAAGAAACTAAACAGACACACGCAGGTAAACCAAAAGTGTCCTTAAGAGTAGGGGGGGAGTGTATGTTAGAGAAAAGATATTGGACCCTCTTTAGTAGGTTTTGAGGTTGAGGGGACTAGGAGATAACAGTGTGGTGAGGAGAGGAGGGGGTGTTTGATGGTATGTTGACAAAGTCAACATTAACTTGGATGTTTGCAATTACTTGAAAAGAAAATAAAAGCATTTCAATTATACATTCGATTACCAAATAAAACAACAATTCAGAGGAATAGGTCTCGCCTCTTGTGTCGAAAAAGACAAAATAAAATAAATTTAATAAATATTCACTTTGCATTTTGAAACCTAGGGACGTTTGTTGCACCAACAAATAAACATACTAACATTTGTTAAATACTGTTTATCAATATCTATGACTTGTAGACAGCGTCATTTCAGCTTTTTTTTGTGGGGGGGGGGCAGACTTTTACTTTCTCTTACCTATATATATATAGAGAGAGAAAGTATTGGATTAGTGTCAAAAATTCGATGTCGAGATTTTGATGGATATACACGTTTTGAAGTCCCCTGAATTCAAAAAAGTGGTTTATGCAACATGGTCTGTCTGTCAGAACAAAGAGGTTGAAATTTTATATTTAAGTTAAGTACCTCCCTGAGGCGTGGAAATAAGCTTTAAAAAAAAAAAAAGTACTAGTACTTTAATGATGCACTTATTCAGTTTTTTTTTTTTTTTTTCGATTTTCTCAAAATTCGTTCTAACGATTTTGATTAAAATTCAAAAATCAATTATTTTTTAGATATGTATATTCTCATTTTGCCCTCAAAATCGTGTGAACCCGGTTTTTTTTCTTAAAATTTACTTACACATGGATATCTCAAATTTGCCCCAAAGATATTATTGAATAAATAAAATTAATTTTGAACAGTTTATATATACTCGTAGATGTATTTTAAAATATTTTATTTAGAATAATATAAAATTTAAAAAGCTCTGGCAAATGTCCCTCCCTGCCCCGCCCCTCCAAATGACGCCTCTCCTTGAATAGAATATTAATTTCTACGAATTCAAATATATAAATCTCGGAAATTATTTAATTAAATTCAAATATGGAGTCTCTTCTTTTGGTTTTCTAAAATTAGACACGATACGCAGAAATTTCTTCAGAGTACCCTAGAATTTTGGTTTTAAATATTTTTTATGGAAAAAGTATGTTCAAATTCTTTATTCGCTTAGTCATTAGAATATAACAGTTTGTAAAATTCATTTTTAAGGACGAATAATAAAGTGGAAATTGTTTTTTCATAAACAAGAACAAGTTATTCAAAAACCCGGCGCCCTTTGATTTCAAACACCCTGTATAGATGGATGGATAATGGAAGGGGCACAAATGTCAAGGCCCGGGAATGTAGAGCAGCTAACTCTCAAGGCCAATGAGCTGATGGATTTAATGAGACTGAACCTGTTTCGGCAAGCGGAAGCTGACCAGTGGACCAGACCAAATGCACCACCAACACTAACACAAGCTATGCACTCACCGCTCTTAGAAACCCTAGCAAATTTTGATACATAAATAAGGGAGAATGTTAAATCTAAGATAATAATAAACCGGATGCTCGACCCTTGCATAATATTGCCAACAGTTGGCTAATTCGAGATAATGAGAAAATCAATGAAAAGGGTCACCAATGAATAAATAGACGATCTCTTTTGTTTGGAAAAACGGATACTCTTAAATGGATAATTAAATATAATTTGCTGTCACTGTTTAAGAATATATAATTTTATTGAAAAAAAAATCAACCTTCGAAAAAGGCTACTAGTTTTAAAGGTTACTGAAAAGATTTAAAAAATAAATAAATACATTTTCAAAGAGTTAATATTTTGATAAAATGCTAGAATGTTTTTTTTTTTTTTTAACTATACAATTGATGGAATGTGGCTGTGAGCTATCAATGAGTGTGATGTGGAGGACAGCAGCAGCCAGATAGGTAGCCTCTATATAATAAAACAGACTCCTTTAAACAAAACGTTTCGGCTAAATTTATTTATTTATTTATTTTTTATTATTTTTTTTTTTTAAACATTCACACTTTTTTCTCATTCACACTCACATTCATACAGTCTTTTCGGCAACTTAGGCCATTTAAGACTTTGACGATAACCGTTGTAGAGAATATATCTATTGTGGGGTCAGGCATTTCTGGCTAAATTTATTACTGACATTGCGAACATCGTACAGACTATTATTATATTTACATTGTTGTAATACATAGACAATTTTTTCAAATGTTCGCTTATGAAAAAAGCACATATGACAACTCTATTTTCCCATAAGACTCTTTAACAACTGAAGATGGCGTAATAAATTTAGCCGAAACGTTTTGTTTAAAGTAGTCTGTTTTATTAAATAGAGGCTACCTATCTGCTGTCCTCTACATCACACTCATTTTTTTAAACTATGTTTTTTGTAAAGTTTTTATTTTTGTATTTTACAAACTAGTGCATTCTGATACTGTTTTTTTCCCTAGGCCAAACTAGTTCGTCCTAAATAACAGTATGGCCTATACCATATACATGTAAAAAAGAGAAGGACTGAATGATGACCGCCAACAGCCAAGGAATGAAAAACTAATAAAGAGGAAATAAAAAGTAAGAAAAAATAGGATTTATCTGTTATTTCTGTTATTTCTAAATTAAGGTAAAGGCACCAGTAATGGACCATGCACCAGTAATGGACCTTTTGGCAGAGATTTTGATAAAATAAGGATTAGGTATTTTTTGCAGCGTTGATTTAATATGTATATTTAAGTTACGTTATCTGGCTTCTTGTTCTTGCAGTTTGCGCATGCTCGCTTCATCACTTTATCATTTTATTGCATTTTATGTCCAGCGTTTTGCAAGACATACTATACATTGCTCTTTCCTAGTCATTTTGGTTAAGGATCGCTGGCTGTCTATATTAAAATATTAACCAACCACAAAATATTTAAAGGAAAGTTTATATATATATTTATTCTTAGAATAATAAACTAGGATAATAGTCGATATTTTACTATATAACCTTATCTTGAACAGTAGGGAGGGGGTGGTCCATTACTGGTATGTTAATCTTACAGATTATCTAGAAATGGACCGGGCGGTCCATTTCTGAATTAATTAGAATTTTTTATTTTTATTTTATAATGTTAATTACGATGTTCTGGCAGCCAGTAAATTATGTAGACCTAATAGTTATAGTGCTAACTAACCGTATTTCAGTAGTAGACCCCATGGTCCACTATTAGTTTATGATATGGTCCACTAATAAAATGCAAAAATGAAATGGCCAAAATGAAAAAAATTAACTAAAAATAAAAGGCAAGATGATCAATATAACATGTCCAAAAATCTACGGGTTAAATATCTGAAAGGTGGCTTAAAATTTATAGAGGACAAAATAGGCACAGATAAAATAAACTCATTTGTGCCAACATGCAGTCCATGGTGCGGAGATCCTCATGACTTATCTTTATACTTATTTTGGAAGAAAACTAAAATAGAGCTAGATTCATCCACCAAGTCAGCACTGAAGAGAGAGAAATTGATGTACTCTTGGAAGAGCCGATATTCGAGGAAAGGCCCTCATTTAATGAGTTCACTGTTTCTGAGTCACTGATGCAAACTATTAAAACTAGCTACTGAAATTTTCAGAAATTTCGAAATTTTCAATTTCTTTGTTATATTATGATAAAATACTCAATTTTAAAAAGTTTTTATTCTTTGATATTTTTCCGAAAACTGAATAGTTTTTGAAATAATCACAGAAGAAAACGACATTTTTCGTAAAAGCAAAGAAAAATCAAAACAAAATCATACACGTGTCATTAAAAAACATGTAAATATAAACAAATTCGCTGAGGAAATTACAGGATACAAGAAATTTGCCCGCCGAAGGAGGGCAATTGCTCGCCGAAGGCGAGCAAGGGGGTCCAGGGGGCGGAGCCCCCTGGAAAATCGGCGCTCTAGTTGAGCTTCGCCCCCCCCCCGCCCTCAAAGGCTGGTTACGCCGCTGCTAACAAGTTAAATGGCTAAATTAAAATTAATTAATGATGGTCCACTACTGGCGCTGAACATGGTCTATTATTAGGTTTTAGACGGTCCACTACTAGCTCCAACGAATTAAGATGGTTTTATATTTATTTATTTAAAATGGAAAACTTTATAAAAGTGTATCTTATATATTCTTAATAAAGAAATATCAGGGAATAATTTAAGTCTTCCACCAGCAGTTTCTTTATTAAAATAAAAATTCTGTGCTGAAAATTAATAAAAAATTTTCTTAAATGGTCCACTACTGGTGCCTTTACCTTATTTATTTCCTCTTAATTACAAAGTTTCAACGGATATTTCGGCCGCATCACACAGCTATTCTCATATTCGTAGAAATTTTGTATATTTGGAAATAAAAAGTGTGAAAAAATAGAATTTATCTTTTATTTTAGCCCAGAAACCAAATTAATATCTCAACTCGTTTAAAAGTTCATGTAATATAAAAAGAAACCCTTTTGGTGCTCTTGAAATAGAATTTTCGAAAAATCGCTTCCTTATTTATTTCAAATGATTGCCAAACCAATTTAAATAAATTTCCCTCGCTCGGAATGTGAACCCGGGACCCTACGAGAAGCCCTGTTTTTTTTTATTTTTTTTTTATTAAAGTTTCGAAATTATTCTTTTTTTTAACTAATTCTTTATTTAAGAAATGTGAAAATAATGAAAGGTAATATATAATTTATTTATACTACTTTGAAAAACAAATGAAAAATGACTCAACCTCCTCGTTTTAGCATCAGATTTGATTTTTTTTATGCATAAGCATGGAGCTCTCGAAACGTTAAATTAATGAGTCTTCAAGTAAATCCATCATTGCAAATCTTATCTAGATTAACCTATATAACAAAATTTTGATGATAAATTACATTATAATAATCAAAATTTGACAGTTTTAGGCTAAAATAATAAAGTAATATTATGACGATGGTATCAATCGATAAAGTAAAGGTTTAAAAATGTGAAATATTTTTTTACTTATTGTCAATCGATTTCGTTTAATCGGAAAAGTTTAACCATTTCGGATAAGCAAATGAATAGATTGCCTAGAGTCACAATTGGATAAAAATATGCATAGGAATTTAAATATCCAAAATATGAAATAGTAGCTGTAGCAGAGTTTTTTTTTTTTTTTTTTTATTATCTCACAAGCAAAGGCCTCTGGACAAGAATTTTTCCATGTATAATTTTACGAGGATATTTGGACCGTGTTTAACTTTTATTTAGGGACTTTTTTTTAGCTCAGGGCCTCAGGCTACACGGAATTTAAGTAATAGCATGACTAAATCCTAACAAGAAATGTAAAAAACTTTTTTTTATTTAAGATTGCGCTTGTCCTAAGAAGTTATGGTAGAAAACATTTTTTTCTTTCATACTGGACTGCCGGGAGTTTTCACCCTTGGGCTTAATAACAATACAGGCCACTAATTATTTTCACGACATACCCGGGTTCAGGAGTTTATTCTTCATAGCTTCGATCTCGGCGGCCCTGTTCTGTTGTCTTAGTATTTGCATGGAATTTGAAGATTTTTTCTTGTAAATTAGTTGATAGTAAAAGTATTAAACTATGAAAATTTTAACACCCCTCTTCATCTTTTTTCATTTATCTTTACGTATTTTGAGGTTCAGGAAATCCCAAATGAGCAACGCAGCTAGTCGTTTTTTCAATTTTTATTTAACATTAAGTGCCAATTGAAAAAACGACTAGCTGCGTTGCTCAATTGGGATTTCCTATACCTTAAATTGAATTATCAGCTATAGCTATACACCTCAATTAAATTTACGTATGTGGCGAATCCTTTCATTGTTAGAGACTTACCTCTTTGTTATTCGCTGCCTTGCGACTCTGTTTTGTTTTTGTAAAAAGTTTATTTATTATTGGGTATAGGAGACTTTGCAGCCAAGGAAATTAAATAAAAAACTTATTTAATTATTAATCGTCGACGTTTCGGTCGCAAGTCACGACCTTCCTCAGGACGATTAATTGTTAGAATACAAGGTTGACAGTATTATATTTAATTATCATTGTAAGTTATACAATTTTTAATTGGGCTGTATGTATTAAGAGTAACTTGTTCGCTTATGACTTATTACAATCAATGGACCAATTCAAAGACTACAGCCACTTCTCATCACTAGTTCAACTTTATTTATTATTATTATTTTTCAAACTAAATAAATTATTTTTATCCCTTCTACAAATTATTAATTTATTGAAGTTGTTCACTTCACGATACCAGAAAAACAAAACGTATCTTAATTTGGGTTTAGCTTTTTAATCTCTAGAACAGGACTTCAAGGACCCCCTATTGAACTTTTTTCTCGCGGACCTCTTTACAACAATAAATATTAGGTTTCTTAATAATTTCGTATGATTAGATTATATTCTGCTGTGACTAACAGTAGTAAATCGCTAAATAAATAAAAAATATCATTGCCATTACTATATATAAAGCGCTAGCCACTGACTTCCTGTCCCTGTGCGTATGTGCCTGTTCTCTCAACGATTGGCCAAAGTTAGAAGAAGTGTAAGTCAGAGAGGGAAATTTAAAACTGACAAGGGGACGGCCAAGTGAGTATATCACGGATTCGTTTGAAAAAAATTGAGGTGATACTTTGAGCCAAAAAAATGTTCACGTGTTTCGGCGTTTTACTCCATAGAGCCCCGATTGGCCAAAAAAAATAAATAAATACCGGAACAATTTTCGCGCTTTCAAGTAGTTTCTTTATGAAACATTACGTAATAGTCAGCTGTGGTTGGGCTGGTAGCGTCGCCGACTCGTAAATATGAGGTCCCGGGTTCGATCGAGGGAGTAAGCAATTTTTTTTTTTTAATCTTTTTATGTTATCGTAACAAACAATATATTTAAAACTGATTCATATTATTTTCTTTTATTAGTTATTAAATTTTAAAATTTTTTTTCGAGTTTCATTAGTACAGACAGTATAGTGCTTCCCTCCTGAAATCCGAAAACAAAAATGTGCATGTAAAAAAATATCCTTTATAAACTGCGCTAATAGTCTTATTTGTTTTGCATGTTATCTATATTCGCTTGACTGTACCTAATTTTTTTTATCAAATATAAGCAAATAAATTTTTTATTAATTTCATGTAGGTATTTATTTAATTAATGGATTATTTTATGCCTTCTTTATTTCTTCATATATTTAAATATTGTAATAAATGATATTTTCTTCAGGCATTTAAATTAAATTTTAATTTTAAGGTAATAAATAAACTCGGAAAACAATTTTAAAAAATTTTTAAAATTTAATTACTAATAAAAGAAAATAATATGAATCAGTTTTAAATATATTGTTTGTTACGATAACATAAAAAGATTAAAAAAAAAAATTGCTTACTCCCTCGATCGAACCCGGGACCTCATATTTACGAGTCGGCGACGCTACCAGCCCAACCACAGCTAACTATTACGTAATATTTCAAACAGAAACTACTTGAAAGCGCGAAAATTGTTCCGGTATTTATTTATTTTTTTTTGGCCAATCGGGGCTCTATGGAGTAAAACGCCGAAACACGTGAACATTTTTTTGGCTCAAAGTATTACCTTAATTTTTTTCAAACGAATCCGTGATATACTCATGGCCGTCCCCTTGTGAGTCAGAGAGGACGTTCGACAAGCAATTGCAAAATTTCCAAACAGTGAGCAAGAATAAATTTGATGCATTTGTCGCGGACCTCAGTTTAAGAACCCCTGCTCTAGAAGGCATTGGATAAGGATAATAATTAGCAAATTTATAGAGCTAACAAATTACTAAAAGGATAATTTCAGAGAAAATTGAGAGAAAAATATTTTTTATAGAACAATTTGCTCAGCATCTCCTGTACCAAATAATTTTGAAACTTATAATTATGATGTTTATATCAAGTCATAGACCGAATTTCATAACAATTCGTTAATTAGACCGAAATTTATTCTCAGTGACATAAGAAACGTTTTGCAGCTTCGTTGTATTTTTTTTTTTTATTTAATTAATAAAAATTATAATAATTTTTTATCCGTATTTTTTTTTTTTTTTTTGTTTTAATTTTATTTTTCATAAAACAGATGTTCTCAATTCATCTTGTTTAAATAAAGAAAAGCAAAAGAGAGAGAGAGAGAGAGAGACAGCCATCTTGGAGTTTATAATTCAAGTTTTTGTTTGTTTTATTTAATTAACCCAATAAAATATATCACTTTATTTAATTTGCAGCGGTGTTGTTGGAGAAGATTCGCTGGAGGGCCTTCGGGTCCTTCCATAGAGTCCAATCGGATTTCGGAGCAAAGAAGACGATCCCCAAGGACTTTCAAAGCTAAGATGGACAAAATCCCTCTAGTAATTGGCAAGAAAGTATTCATTCTATTTGAATTGCTCTGGATTTGCGTTTATATAGGTTTTTTTTTTCTTTCGTTTTCTTCAATCTAAATTCAAAAGAAACATACAAAAGGAAAAAAAAAGATAATTATTATATATTTGTAGAGGAGATTAGCGAAATCTTAAAAGCCAATTTTTTTAAATAAAATTATTTCATATTCAAACTTATTTGATTCGTAAATTTTACTATACCCAATCTGTTTTAGATTCTAAAAGTGTATAGGTCCTCTTCACAATCAGTCTTCTGAGTTGTTTTAATTTTATATTTATATTTCAAACACTGCTGACGTTTCGGTTCGGTTTTGAAACAACTTCGAATTACTACTATTAATTAAATATTTTCGTTAAGGAAGTAGGCCGATTCGATTTCGATTTTAATCGAAAATCGATTTTGATCGTCGATTTTCGATTCAGACTCGAATCGATTCAGTGTTTTGAAAAAATCGATTTTTGAAGGCCGATTTTCGATTTACCTTATTAGCAGTTTCTCCCCTTTGAGGTCATGGCTGTCACTCAAAGGAGAGTACCTCATGTTTGGCAGGGCGCCCTCAGAATCATTTCTATTGTTGCTACTTCTGTACCTTGTGAGTAGCTTTTCTCACATGCAGGAATAAATTTCTCTGGCTTCTCTGCTTCCAGACTCTTCTGATATTGCCACCCAGTTGCGGAACTGCATATCTGGTCCACATTTAGTCTTTTTAAGAAATATAGAAGCTAAAATTTGGTTTTCTGGCCCCTCCAGAGACAACCCTAGTCTCAAACAAACACTCACAAATGTCCCCAACTCCTCCCCTACTCCTATTTAAGCCCCTCCTACCTAAGCCTGGTAGCATCTACTCTCTTTTATTCACTCAGTCACATGTACTCCTGAAGATGGGTTAATAGCCCGAAATATATCGAGTTAGAAATTCTATATTTCTTTCATTTACAACTTAGTGAAACCTCACATATTCTAAATAATTTTTACATAAAAAGTGTACAGAGTTGTGATTTCAATAAAGAGGTAGATCTTTTTTTTCTCTTCAAAATGGCGGTCTTATCTCAATTTCGATCATAATGGAGGCTTGGTTCCTTTATACGTCCAATTATTGTTATGTATAGCTTTATTAATTTCCTCAAAAAATAAAGATAATAAGAAATTTGAAAAAACATCACAAATTAATTTGTCTTGATTATATTGTATATTAATAAAAATAGGCCTATTTAATCTTCTTTGTTTGGAAACCACTGATTTAGACAACAACTCTATGTCTGGAGCTTCCGACAGCCTTCATAAGCTTGTTAAGTTAAGAGCAAGTCGGACCAAACCACAAATTCCCTGTGGGCGAATTTATTATACAATATTACATAACACCTTTATTAAAAATTGACCATTAGAGAATGGGAAGCCAAAACATGGCACAGGATTATATTAGTCAGTAGGAAATATTTAAATCTGTTAATTAATTAATTAATATTAGCTCCATATATATGCAAGTTCTTTTTTTACTCCATCAATCTGACTAATATTTTATTAAATAAAATAAATGTTTTTTTTTCTATATTTGAATTTTGTATTCGACTCAGTGCAATCGAACGTGCTTGCTTCGTCTTCCTTTTTCTTGTAGAAAAGAGCCGGAAATGAATTTGCGCCGAGGGCTTTAGATTAAAGCTATAAGCATGCGTGTCCATAAGAAAGACTGAGCTCTAATGTCAAGGAGGTTCCTATTTATTCTATCACTCCCAACCTAAGTGGTGCTTTTCCTTTTTTTTCGTGACATCTCTTCAGGGAATTCCAACTTAATAAATGACCAGGTCATGATTGGACTCGATAAAGATTTCATTTTTCGCCATTCCAAAAATATTATAAATATAAAATAAAGGAAATTACTTTTTTAATCAAAGACCCAATCCAATATGGATAAAAAAAAAAACGGAATTTTGTTAGAAATTAAAACGCTCGAGGGCAGGAATTTTGAATTAAAATGAAACTTATAAAAAGAATCGATGAATTAATAAAATTTTGAATAATTATTAAATTTGGTTTTCTTCTCTGCCTGCCCTTCCATCAAGCGTCAGGGAACGTGGCTCAGGGTGGGGAGAAAATAAATAAAACTCATGTTTTCAATTAAAGATTTTGTTTAGCAAATAAAATATAATCAGTATTAAAACAAAAAACATTGCGAAATTAAAAAGATTTTTTCTCATATATATTTTTATTTTTTTTTTCAACTAATATTTCTATTTACATGTCGGTAAATTTCAACGAGAGTTTAATTAAAAATTTACCAAAGTTTTCTAATTTATTTCGTAGTAAACAAGTTCTTAATTAAGGGATTAAATTAAAAAAAAAATTAAATCCTGAACATATTTTAAATAACTTATTGTTTATTGTTTCATATAATGAGAGATCAGATATTTTTGATGAAAATAAAAAAAGACAATGAATTAATATAACGTCATTACTTCATATGGAATAGAAATATTTAAAATTGATTGGGGGTGGGTCCATATTATTCATTGCCTTTCTATTAATTTATCTCATTGAAAATTCCCATTGAATGAAAAGTTGAAAGAACTTTTGGCCATGGCTATTGTAGATATATTAATATTAAAAAGAAAACTTTTTTGTCAGAATAATAAAATAAAAAAAGCTCTTCCGAATCTCTAAAGAGAATATTTCAATAAATCTTGAAATATTACGTTTTCCTTTTGCATCTTGAAGAAGATAAGGAGGCCCCCTGATATTTCTTTAGATGGGACTTAAGTCAAAATAAAATTATTTATACTCTCTTTCTAAATATAAAATTACATTGACAATCGGATTGTGAAATTAGCTATATAGGAAATACTAGCTGTTAGGTCCGCCTTATATCCTTTAAACTACGCACTTTTAGAGTGAGAAAAAGATATCTAGACTATAAATTTCAATATTTGCATTTTTTTAAATTCGTTTTAAGGTCTTTTTCCGGCATCGGAGGCCATTTAGACCCCGTCCCTATTTATAAATATTTGCATTTTTTGTCCTCCTTTATAACAATCACAGAAGCCGAAATAATTATAAAATTTTATTTTGAAACTTTTTTTCACTTTTTTGTTAATAATATTAAAAAAAGAAATAAATATTTTTTCTATTTTTTTTACTTTCCATAAAAGAGTATACCTTTCATCTCAGAGACAAAAGTAAACGAAAAAAAAGCAAAAGAAAAGCTTTCCTCTTCCTGTTATTGTTTTATTCATCTTGGCGCCATGTTGCTTAAGCATTAAACTCCTCTCCCTCTCCCTCCCCTCGCTTTTCCAACCCTTAAGAAAATTCTTAAAATTATTTATCTATGGATTTCAAAAACAAAAGAAAAAAAATCCAGATCACGTAAAAAATCGCTTAATAAAGAAATTTAATTAAAAGCGCTCTTAATTGTAAATTATTCTGACGGAATAATTTCTCATTTAATTGCTGTTTAAAAAATGTTAGAATTAATGTAGAAAATATTTATCGATTTCTAGAGCAGAGGTTGTTTTATATTAAATTTGTGCAGATGGGAAAAAAAATCGATTTTTAATTGTTTTCATCTTTGTATTTGAACACCTCCTAATCCGATCTCTTCAAGAAAAGACGAGTGGTGCTATTCTAACTTTCTTTCTCTCCTCCGGTCCTCTGTATCCCTCTTTATTTAAAATAATTAGTACAACTTACGTAGAAAAAATTTTTGTTAACCACCAAAGGGCATTAGAAGTCATTCAAATTCAAAAATTCAATTAACATTGGGTAAATCAAAGGTTGGTTTAGCATTCCAGGCCCGGGTCTTGGTGTAGTGCAAGGGCGGATACAAGGGGGGGGGGGGGTAAAAGGGTAATTACCCCCCCCCCCCGAGATTTAAAAAAAAATACTTTTTTTGGCAAAAAAATTTATTTTTAATGTAAAATTTTAAATATTAATACTTAAAAATTTGATTTGTATTTATATTCTGGCAAACAAGTACAGAATGCGCCTTTAAATTACCGAAATTAAGAAAAAATTGTGTGCTCTGCGACCAGTCAATCCAGATTACCCCCCCCTTCACCGAGAAACACCTCTGGATCCGCCCTTGGTGTAGTGGTTAGCATACTGGCCTTCGTCTAAATGGCCTCCGTTGCCGAAAAAGACCTTAAATAATTACATTAGATAGACATTGATAATTTTGGATCATTTTTTATGACAATCGGGACTTGAACCCGAATTGTGTTGCACTCGTAATCTGCAGCTTATTCCATTAGCTATGAGCCTCCGTTATGTAAATACCAAAACTAACAATTATTATCAATTTATCAATAAAAAGCGAAAGCAATAACGATCTGATCAAAAATTTCTTAACGTTTTTTTCATCTTTCCCCAAAAGATATCGCCACTGATTCAGACAATTCTTACAATTACCTACAACTTGCCTATTGCAAGTTTACTTATACTATTTACTACAATGTTATAATTAAAATCACTTGTATTAATTACTCCTACATCCGTGGGATGAATCGATAGTTAAAAGAAAAAATTATCTTTCAATTGTTAATTAATTATTAATTTTGTCAGAAAATCCAGACAGAAATGAATAATATTACATATAAATAGTAAATTACTACTATTTCCAGAAGTTTAAGAGAATAAATATTTGCTATCGAAAAGATCTTTTCTCCGATTTATTTCCAGAATCAGCTCGATAAAGAAGCAAGTGTCAGCTCGTTTATTCATTATCTATTCGAGCTGGAGGCCTGATAGCAATTTTGCCGGCGAGCTCTGATTGAATTCATTAAAGCGCCTGCTTCATTAGTCTTTACGGCATCGTATAATTTACACACTGGCTCGGATTACCCCCTTAACAAGGGATAATCTCCCTTCTTTTCACAATAGATGAACCAACCGACAGTCTCTTGTTTGACCTTTGTCTCGTTTCATTCACAACTCAATCCATGTTACATTTACTGATAATAACAGTGGGCAAAAATAACAATAACTGTGAAAACATCAATCGATCTCAAAACAAACAAAAAGCAATTAATTACACTTGCAATAGACTTCGTTCTTAAGGTTCTTCAGGACGCAAGCTGATCGCATGCTTTTGCCGATAAGATGGCGTTGGGTGTTTTAAAAATTTAGCTAAAAAGCCCAATTTAAGAAATATTACGAAAATTTGCCAACAGATGGCAGCATGGTAGAGCTATATTTAATCTCATGAGTTTGTTTAATTTTCGTTGATCTTTTAATAATGAATAGTTTATAAATATTATTATATATTATATATCATTTATAACAGTATAAAAATATATAAATATAGGCTTAAAAGTGATTTGATAATGCTGTTTGATGGCTGCTAGACTGGCCTGCCATCTTTTGCAAGAGTTCTGAACTATTCGCCGTTAATTTTTAAATAAATAGAAATGTATTTTTTACTCTGGTCTCACTTCATTTAATTATTAAAGGTTGGATATTAATGATTTTTACATTTTTAGATATAAAAAAAAGATTCATAATTGAACGTTTTTTACATTTTCTATAAATATAAAAAAAAATATATTTTTTAATTAATCGTAATTAAATAAAAAAAAGCATTCTTTTATGAAAAATACTCAAGAATTTAAATCATTAAAAAAAAAAAAAAAAACTCATTCAAAAATACTTTAAAATGCCTCAGAAGTGTGGGACTAAAGATTCAAAGTGCCCTCCTGAAGCCCCTTAAAGAAGATGTTTCGGCTATTTATATTATAAAAACTCAGGACAAAACTCCCACATTAGTGGGAATGTGGATGGCAACCACGAGTCAGCCGTGCTAAGACTAATATTTCTTTATTTCCTTTTCTTGATCTTATAAAGGGAGTCAAAGTTGATATTTTAATTAGTTTTCAAAGGTTAATTAAAAGCACATAGACCTAATATTTTTTTTGATTGGAGATTTAAATATTAGCTAGTATATAATTTCAAATTAAACATGCAGATGAAAGATTTGTTTACATTTATATTAGATTTTTTTTTTTGCATTTGATTGCCTTGATATCTCAAAAACCGCAATTTTTAGAACATTGAATAAATCCGTTATTTGAATTTCGCATTTAATATTTGATTTTCCCTTCTAAGTTAATAACTTTTTGTGAAGAAAAATAGAGGAAAAGAAGAAGAGAGAGAGAGAGAGAGAGAGAGAGAGAGTTCTCTCCCCAACTGGCATTCCAGTTTATTATTTGGGTATCATCTGTTGATTTAGTTTTTGTACGTACATACATCCGAGTGTTTATTAATAAAAAAAAGATTGAAATTCAATGATGGTCTTTGATAGATGAGATTACATTTGGCATTTTATTTTTGAAAAAAAAAAAATTCGTATGAGCAAATAGAGAAGTGAAACTTTTATGCAAAATTCATACCAAGGCTATACCATCAGGCTATACCAAAAGAAATTAATCAGATCGATTCAAATAATTTTCAATGAATAGACAATCTTTCATATTTTTAATTTATATCTGGTTTTGGATGTATAAATGTTTCGAATCTAATCACATCGACATCCAGCTTTTTTTTTTTTTTTCATTTATGGGAAGAAAATTTGCTTGTGTTTCTGCTCAAGTGACTTTCGCACTAGTTTAAACGTGTGTGGAGAAGATGCAGCGTTTCGTAACGCCTTCAGGGACGTAATCAAACTAACTCTACTTGAAAATTATTTAAAAATAAAAGATATAAAAATTAGATTTCAAAGCGTGCTAACCTTCTATACCGAGCCAAAATGACTTAAATAAAAATGCCTGGACGCCAAATAAATATATATTATTTAATAACGGTTATCGTAAGTCTTAAATGGCCTGGGCTGCCGAAAAGACTGTGTGTGTGTGTGTTAGTGTGAGTGTAATTGAGAATTATATTGGTAAAAAATAAAGAGAAATGCAGCTATGGTTTCTCCTTTTTTATTAATCACGCTGACGTTTGGATCCCGGTAGGGATCATCTTCAGAGCGTGGAGTATATGCTGGGTATATGTATCTAGCCTCCATGCTCTGAAGATGACCCCTACCGGGATCGAAACGTCAGCGTGAGTGCTGAGATTAATAAAAAAGAAAAAACAATAGCTGCATTTCTCTTTATTTTTCACCAATATATGATATAAAAATTCTTTGCCAAAATTTTTGAAGCTCTGATTTATAACGCTAGAGCTAAAGAAAAAGAGGGCTAAATATAAATATTTAAATGCATGATTTTTTTTATTCATCAGTTTAAAGTAAATTACTTAAGATCGCGCAAGTGATGAATATTTATTTAAATTATTAGCCACTCAAAATAAAAATTGACGCTCAGAGGTTTTGGATTACAATATAAGTGTCTTGTTATCTTAAATAGATGAAAACCCACATAGCGCTGCAACCAAAAAGCGGACATTACGACGTCGAAGGGACGATGCTGCAACTTTGGGACATCGCAGAACGTCCCTGCGACGTTGTGTGGGAATAATTGAGTTGAAGAAATTAGTTCTCCGGAAAGTAGGCAACCCAAATTCATTACATACAAAGTTTATCTAAAGCAGACCGAAAGCTCAGTTTTCGTTCTAGCGACATCCTATTATATTTATTTTGTTTTTTATCGAAAGCATCTACTTTTTTTATATATTATATATTTATTAGCAATGGTCAAAAATATTAATCCCCTCTTCTATACTTTTTATTAAATCTATCGATGCATCAATAATTGGTTAAAAAATTTATTTGCACGCAAATAGATTGATTTTATTAACCGTATTTTTTTTTTTTTTTTAATAATCCACCTCTGTTTACATTATCTAAAAAAAAAAAACATTAAAATTTATCTCATTCTAAATTCAACTACATTTTATCATTTATCGCGTAATATAGAGTTGGAATGAATTTCGATAACGGAATTGAAACATTCTGAAACCGATAATATAATAATAATGATAGAAGAAAGAATTCTTATTATTTCATTAATCGGACTGATAAGAAAATAATTAAATTCCAGGATTTATATTAAATTTGAAAGTGAAAGAAGGGGGAGGGATTGGTTGTGGTGGTGGTGGAAAGCCCCCCCCCCCCTTGGTTAGGTTTGTAGACGATTGCATTGGCTGTTGGAGAACACGTAGGTCAATCGATATTCGATTTAAAACATTAATTATTAGGTGTGTGGGGCTCCTGATCGGAGTGGAGGCCTTCCCTTGCCAGAACCCACGGGGTCATCAGCAAAAGGGGGGGGGAGAACATATGCGATGGAATTTGTTTTTTCCTCCTTCTGAATTAAAGCCGATGCTTCAAAACGACCGAGGGCTCTTAATTGGGTTAGGATATTTACATATTTAAAAAAAAAAAGAACTTTTAGAGATATCTCACGGGAAAGTCTTTACCGGCATTTAATAAAAGCAGTGAAATGGAAAAATCAATCAAAGGGTATGTAGAAATTAGCCTACAAAGGTAATCTGAATTTTCACAAAATAAATCTTGATTATTTTATTAACCGTATTTATATAAATAATAATTTTAAACTTTTCACTGTATGTTCAATAAAGTCTTCTACAATAAACTATTTGAAGTCGTCAATCCAGCCCGTGGGAGGCAAACAAATTGCACGCTTCGTAGTTGGTTTGTAAATGGAGAGGAGAGAGAGAGAGAGAGAGGGGGTGGGGTTTGAGGCCAACAGTTCTCATCAAAAGAAGACAGACAATTTGCATTTTGGTTTAAAACAAGATTTCCCTTTGATTTACTTAAGTTAAAGGATAAAAAAATATATAAACATCCAAATAAATTTTCTCTTTGTATTAATTAGTTAATTATAAAAAAAAAGTTAAAAAATTTTCTTTCTTAAAAACGGCTAAAAATCAACACCCCCTTGGGAATAGAGTAGATATTTTAATATTTAAAGGGAAGTAAATTATTTAATTATAGTATTTATTTTATTTTCTGTTTATTTCGTTTGGAACAAAATATATTGACTACAAAAATTATAGTAGTAATAGTCTACAAAAAAGTATGAATGTGATAAGTTCAAAGTGTGATTGAAAAAAAAAATTTTAAATTAAGAACTACGTTAAAAAAAAAAAAAAAAAATTAATGTAATATATGGTATTGTAAGAAAAAGAAGGTGTATGCCTAGTAAATAAATTATTAAAAATAAAAATTGGATAAATTTATAAATAAGGGGACTTAAAAAATAAATAAATAAGCCTGCGGGCCTCCCAAGAAGGTACAACAGTCTCCAAGCAGTGTTGAAAATAGAGAAAGGAGAAGAAGGCCTCACCGAGAAATAGGACTGTTGAACGCCCGCCAGAAGCTATTTGATAATTATTTAAAATATGTCTAATAGTGTAAGATATTTGTAGATAATGAGGTGCAGACTTAGGACCTATATCATCTTAATTTTCATAAATAAATAAAATAAATATTTTTAAAAAATTGACGGTTATATTTTTAAAGTGGGGTAAAATAAAAAGAGTGAGGAAAATTTGATTATGCCTTCTACCTATTTACTTAAAAGGTCAAATTTGACCAAAGTCTTTTGGCGTTTGAATAAACAAACAAAAGCGCCCTTGCTAAAGTTGATTGAAAATTTGTTGTTTGTTTTCATTCAAAACCTTCCTTCTCTACGATCTCGTTTTAGTTTTGAATTGAGAGACGTTTTCGTTTATCATAGATTTTTAAAAGGACTGCCAATAAAATTTAAAAGTCAATTCCTTCTTTTTTTTTGTATATTTAATGATATTCAAATGTCAATGTGAAATTAAATTTCTAAGGGTTTGTCAAAAAAAAAAAAAAATCTCTTTTGTTTTTATTTGAGCAACGACTTGGAAAACAGATAGAGATGAGGTAGGACCCCTTCTTATACTTTTGTGAAAGGAGAAAGTCACACATCAAGAATTCACTTCTTCGCGGAAAAAAAGCGGAAAGAAAGAGAGGGAGGCAAAGAGAGAAATGTCGGCTCGTCCATCTTCATGGCATTTCGATTATTGCATCATCAGATAAAATTTCCTTTATGCCTGTCTTTTAGAACACAGAGAAAAAAAAAAAAAACAGACACTCAGAAAAAAAGCAATTAATTGACGTTGCAACGATGCATAATTAATATATCATTAAATCAACAATTTATGATTGATTGGAACTTTGCACAATCTCTCCACAATATATAAATCATTTTTCATTGTGATTTAAATAAAGACAGAAAAAAAAATCAAGATCATTTCTCTGATTACATTTGAGAGGGAATAAATTTTCTTTGCCGTGATGTGATCTTCTTTTCAAGTAATTTTGATCTCGTAATCAAATAGTAATTAATAACAAACTTTCCCCTCTAGGCATGTCGTCGATGGGTGATTTAAGCATAGATTATATCTGTGAATTGAGGTAGCCTAATGTTTATTGCTATGGATGAAAATGGATTTGAATAAATATCTTTATTTAATGGAAAAAAAAAAAACACGGGATACGAACAACGAATTCCTCTGTAAAAATGCGATGGGCGTTTCCGCCTATCTCCACCCATTCTATTCATTAACAATACAAGAAATTATAAAATTATTCCCATATAATTAAAATAACATCGATTAGAAGTGATAAAATTTGAATAAACATTTAGCGAAGCTTTTTACCCCACCAAACAAGAGAGTTTAGTTTATATCTATTCTAAAGCTAAAACATACAAAGGGGAAATATTCTTTTCAGTTATGTATAAATCCATACAGAAGGATTCACCTATATTTACATAATGTACATCTGGTGACAGCAGAGTTTGAGGGCATTAATAATAGACATGTCCTTGCATAAACACTGCAAGTATTAAGAGATGCTTCAACGAACTATGATGAGGGTTTATCAAAACACACAATTCGAATTAGAAACACATTCAAAAATTTTAATCTAATATTTTAAAACAAAAAAAAAAAAATATATATTAAAGAGCCAACCCATATAATTATCTGTTTAGTAAAAGAAAAACACAAAATATTTTAATTTCTATTTATTTATTGAGTTTCTTCCTGCTCTGAAGGTAATCCATACTAAAACCGACATGTTAGACGAAAAATAATAAAATAAATGAAAAAATTGATACCTACATTTGTTTTTTTATAGACTCATTTCAATTTCTAATAAATAATATAGTATTTTTTTCTTTTTTTTTGATTTATTAATAAAAAAAAATCTAGTGTGATTGATCGCACAGCAGAGAACTTTTTCTTATCTTTGGTAATCGAAAGTTGTGTTCTGTGCTTGTCACACCAGATTTTTTGTGTCGACATATTTAGTTTGTAACAGCATTTGAATTCAAGATGTAAAATTTAAAAACATGGGAAAATATTTTTATTTTATTACCATGGCAACCAAGGGCGGATACAAGGAGGGGGGGGGGGTAAAGTGGTAATTACCCCTCTTGAGAAAAATATATTTTTTTGGAAAAAAATTGTATTTTTAATATAAAATTTTAAAAACTAATACTTAAAAATTTGATTTGTATATATATTCTGGTAAACAACAACAGAATGCACCTTTAAATAACCGATAATAATAAAAAATTGTGTGATGTGCGACCAATCACACCAGATTACCCCCCCCCCCCGAGAAACTTCTCTGGATACGCACGCCACTGATGGAAACCATTTCTCCTATCTTTCCAATGAAGAGTAAAGTGTGCTTCAAACAATTTTCAGAGCAAAATGACAGTATAAATTTTAAAGATCATCTAGAAAATAATTGATTTTTGAATTTTAATCAAAATCGTTAGAGTGAATTTTGAGAAAATCGAAAAAAACTGAAAAACTACATCAGTAAAGTACTAATACTTTTTGGCCGATTAAAAGTTTATTTTCACACACACAAACAGACAGACCATGTTGTGGGGCCCACTTTTTTGGAGTCAGGGGACCTCAACACGTGTATATCCATCAAAATCTCGGCGTCGAATTTTTGACATGAAACCAATACTTTCTATATATATAGGTAAGAAAAAGTAAAAAATTAATTAAAAACTACATTTCTACGGATAAAATTTTTCAGCTATAGGTAGAGTATAGAGTATAAAAAATAATGGAAGGGATTTAAGGGCAAGAGAAAGTTGTAGTCACACCAGATTTTTTTTATTTTAATAACATTTTTCAAAAATATTTTCTAGTTACTAAATATATAAATTTTTTAATATTATTTATTAAACGAAGTAATTTATTTGAGGATGAATGAACTTTAGAGTTTGTGTTGTTTAGAGGCTATCCAAAGGGAAATAATCTGAATGTTGTCCACAATTTTTTTTTTTTTTTTATTTACACTGTATATTACAATCAAACTTTTTAATTACACTAGCAATTCCCAAACGGTCATGGAATAAATTAAATTTGATCCAGAGTAATATATTGCGACCAGCATTTTTTTTTTTTAGTACATTTTATCTTTTTAGCAGAACCTAATCTCTGCTTTGGGAAAACGTGCTCTGATCTTGTTTTTCTGGTGACTAAACTAATCCAAATCGACTAAACATCGAGAATTGGGATCGTTACCATTGAAATTGATTACAATTTACATCGAATGCAATAATATCCGGATATTGTTGCCTCTCTGCTCTTTCAATTTCCTAATTGGATTACTTCGTTAGAGATAGAAGGCTCTAGAGCCTTTATTGGATTTAAAGGATAATTACTTTTCTTATTACAGACAAGAGGTAAATACGTAAATAATCAACGTTTGAATAGGTTTCTTAATGAATTTGACAGAAATTATCCATAATAATATATTAATTCTTAAAATATATTATTTTCTGCTTGTCTGTTGTAACCAGCGATACACTTGAGTGATGCTGGTTGCCTATCGGCAGGATTGTATTTGTATAATTTCGTGATTTCTGTTAAGAATCCAAGGGATGGCCTATACATACATGCAAAGATAAGACAAAATCGGACAGTAGTAGACTGAAATATTTTGACTGTTGCACTCTAATCAACTTTTGTATTTAAATAGGCAGACTTCACAGAGGATCAGCATTGCCGCTGGCCAGGGGGCTGGCTTTACCGTATCTCATAAAATTGTTTCTTATATATTCTAAAAAGTATTTTAAAGAATAATGTGTAAAATATTATAAAGAACTGCCCCCGGGTTTGGTGTAATAGGTAGCGTGTCTACCTCCTATACCAAACGTCGCGGGTTCGGACCCCAGGCAGTCCGATGATTTTATTTAAGCCATTTTGATACCAGATGGCTTAAATAAAAATGCCTGACCCCACAATAGATATGCTCGCTACAACGGTTATCGTCGAAGTCCTATAAGGCCTGAGTTGCAGAAAAAGACTGTGTGAATGTGTGTGTGAGTGTGAGTGTGAATGAGAAAAAAGTGTGAATGTTTTTAAAAAAGAATTATAAAGAACTGTGTGTATTGTCTAATAAAAAGGCTCTGATCCTTTAGCTGTTTAAAATAAAAAATAAATTAAAAAAAAAAAGAAATTTATTTGAATTAAGAGAGAAATGAGTTTTAATTTTAAAAATATTCCACAATTGTTTTTCATATTTGATACAACTGAATTAATTTTTTTTTTTTTTTTTTTTGTATTTGAATTAGGGTTTCTTGTATTTATATAAATTGACAGGATTGCCGAAAGCCATGCTATAAATTAATAAAAAATAGAAGAAATCATAATCCTTCATCAATCAATTATTTTAAAATTTATAGTTATTTTTAATTCAATTAATTAATACATGTTTTGTATATAAAATTTAAAAGAAATTAAAAGTAGATTCATTTTGAATCAATTTGAAATAAATAAATATATAAAATATTTATTTATTTATTGATTTCTGCTGTGCTGATTGCGGCAAGAGAATACATCAGCTGGTGAAAGCCCCACCAGTCGGGTAAAAGTCCTGGCAAAACCTCCCCTAAAATATAGACTTCTAACTCAACTGCAATCCCTTAAATTTCTAATTTCCAATTATTTCTTGTTTATTTATTCTATTTTCTTCCCACAAAATAAGAACATTTTTCCTCTTTTTTTTTGCCTATTAATATATAAAATTAAATACATATATGCAAAAATTAAACTGATTAACATTAAAATTATATATTAAATAACAATATAATAAAATAGAAAGGTTCATCCCGGAAGTGAATGCGAGACAATTCATTTTGTTCAAACATGCATCAATTAATTTTATTTTAGACATTCTATAAACATAAAGATTTTTTTCTATTATCAATGCATGTAAATTGAATGTAAATTTAAACGTTGATGAAATGAGAAAAAAAAAATGAATAATGAAAGAAGAGTTTATATATTTCTCGGAGAATTCATTTTTTTTTTTTTTTTTTTTTTTTGAGGCCTAAAATTCTCGAGTGGCCTTTTTTATTTGAAATACAATAGACAATAACGTACTCGTAAATATTAATACTAAAATTTGTAGAGGGGCAGAATGATAATTAATCAAACCCAATAGTCTTGAATTTCAATTAACAAGATACAATTGAAATTGCGTATTGCAATATAAAACAAAAGATATTATACTCGACGATAGAAATAATAGTTTTTCATGCAACTTCGCTAATTAACGACATTAGTTTTGGGAGAAAGTCGGATTTAAATTATTTATGAGCTAATTTAGAATCCCGGAACTAAATATTTTCATTTCTTTATTTATTAATAATAAATTTATATATTAAAGACACGAATGAACGAAGGAGATAAATAAAATTAATCATCCTCTCAACTTTTTTTTACTATTTCCCTAAAATATCATTTTTTTTTATTTTACTTTTTGTGGAGTGGTAGATTTATACTACTAGAAATTTTTATTTTTTAAAATTTAATTTAAGGCCCCCGAAGGCCATTTAGACCACATCTCTATTTATTTCAATTTGATTGGTAGTCAATCCAAATGAAATAAATTTTTACAGGATGAGACGGGATGCAAACCTTGATCTTTGTACCAGAGGCTAATGCTCTAGTCCTGAGCCACAGGTCAAGGGTTAGAAGGATAGTTATTAATATTTAATTTTTTTTTTCCTATAATATAAGTAATTTAATTTTTTATCGATGTTCGGATCCTATCATAAAAATTTTGAAATACTATAGACAATATTTATTGAGCATCATACTTATATATAAAGCCCTTATACCGGTGTCAGATGTGTGAACCCACCAATCAGGCCTCAGGGATGTCTCAGGGATAGCGCTGATTGGCGAAATTCAGAGAGGGCGGAGTCGGAGAGGCAAATTCAAAATTTTTAACTACTAAACGCGTACGAGACGCCGCCCGCCAGGGCCAAGTTGATTATGGCGCGGCGAAGCCGTTGTATATTATAAAAAAATATATCACTGTAAAAAAAAGTACTAATAGGAGCTGATAAATCTCTTGATGGCCTTAATTTTATTCTAATTATCCTGGGAAATCTATATTTGTATTTATATTATGGAAGGTAGACATCCCAAATGACAATATAAATAATGGATTCCTCGATTAGTTACACCACAGCTGGCGTATTGGAAATAATACATGCGCAGTTGTTAAATCTCGCTTAGATATTGATAAATTAGTTGTTCCTGGTCATCTCTCGAGCAATTAATCAAATATTCATTAGTGATTTAGTCAGTTGGGTTGCCTATTTTCTAGAAATGAATTTATACTTAAAGATCTTCTGATTCTTAAAGAAAAAGTGATTTTAATTTATTAATTTTTTTACTAACTTGTAAGTAAAAGTTTATACTTTTGCTTTTTAAGCTTTATTTTTATAAACCCACTTAATGGCGTATGGGTTTTGTACATTACCAAAAAACCACTTTATTTTACTCACTTGACTTCCTCAAATAAGTACTTTTTTGTTGAAAAACATTTTAAGATTATGTTCCTTCATGGATGCATTTTAACATAAACATTATATATATATATAGGGTATATATCAACATATTCTTTATTTCAAATATACACTTAACATTTTTGTGAGTTTTTTATGAGAAGCAAAAAAAAAAAAAACACTAATAATAAAAGGCGGATCTTAAAAGACCTTCAATGTAATTCTATATCTTTCTTGTTTATATTAGTTGGGAGAAGAGGAAGTAATGGAAGAAAGTATTTTCCTTCCTTCGAAAGTATTTTTTTATTATTTTCAAATATTAATTCCTAAATTAAAAAAACTCAAATAGACGAATAGAATATATTTTTGAATATGTACCGTATTAAAGTAAAACATGCATTACTAATTAGTTTAAATCTGTTTATACTGAAGCGGTCAGCTGAGAGAAGAACTGTCGGGTACAGAGAGTGAAGGAAATGTTTGATATTTTAGATTTCGGCGAACGATAGAAGTCTCAATATTATTTTAGGTTAGGAATATATTAGAGTGGTTTATTACGAAAACTGAACTGCTTCTTCTCTCTGCTCATCGCGCACTATTCACAGAGTTGAATATTTGTAAAAGGACTCACCAATTGTGTCTTGTTGACGGGCAGATCCATGCCCTTTTCGAGCTCGAAGATGGCCAACGGAAACACCTTCGGATTTCGGTGTTTCAGAGGCGGATCCTGGCGACGTACCATCGCCAAGAAATCGTTGATCACCCCCGGGCTTGGGTAGAGTTCAATATCGGACGGTAGGATATAGTGGGTGGTGGCTGCATCCCGAGCCACATTCCGGCCAATATTCACCGGATAGAGAATCTTCGATTTTGTTTTATAAAGAGATGCTGAGGTGATATTGTCCCAAGGTGCTGGTGCCGAACAGTTGGCAACACGTTCTAAGACCTGCTTCGCCGGCGGTACCACTTTTGGCATATGTCGAGCACCAAAAAAGACGTGGAACGTGACTAGTTCAGGAACCAACGGCGATAAACAATGCCGGGCATATTGAATTGCATCCAAGGTTGGTTCAAAATCGGTCCCTGGTGCATGCATGGCCAACGAGATGGGACCTTGCCACCTTTCGACAAGTGGCGTGAGATTATCTAGGAACGTCAAATCTGCATGTGTTGTATATGTTATCGTTTCCCAACAATGGAAAGTTCGTTTTGCGGGGATATAGTTATATAAGACCCAAAAGTCAGCCCGTTGGGCAGTTCGTGGTTCAGCACTTTTATCATTACAATGGATGATATCTCCAAGAGTTGGCACAGTGGAGGTGGTTTGCGCCGATGTCGGTGAAGAATTTTGTTGGGTGGTACTTGGAGAAAGTTGAGGGGGAATTGGAGGTGCTGGAGGCAAATCAGATGAGGGTCCTGCGACTGCCATTGCCGGTTCGGCAGCCGCAGGCACCGTTCCAATTAAACTTGAAGAACCCCCCTCATCGACCACAACCACTTCGGATTCAAATGCAGCAAGATTCCGGCCACCAACTTGAAGTTCTTCGATCCATACTTGACCGCCGGATTTAGAAACTACACCCACATATACAATCACGACAATGTTAAGAATGATGCTGAAGCGCAGCACCCAATTGCGCCGCGTCAACATGATGGCTAAGGGGTCATCACATCACGTATCTAAGACTTTTTAGACACGCATCTGAAACAAAGAAAAATCACCTGTGTTAGAATTAAAGGATTAAGTTGATTATTGATTTTTTTATTATATTCTAGATATACTTATAATTATAAATATATATATAATATTTTAGAAGTTGATTAATTTAAAATCAAACGGTTTTACTTTTAACAAAATCTTTTATCTTGATATCAGTGTAATTTTAATTGAAATAAAATTTTATTTTAAATCTATCTTATACATTTCACTGAGAAGTTAAAATTTTCTCGGGTGCGTCTGAATTTAACTTTTTATATGATATCGTTAAACACTACATTCAAACAGATGGGAATTGACGCTTGACCTGTGGCTCAGAGGTAAAACATTACCTTCTGGTACTAAAGGTCAAGGGCCGTCAGAATAAAAAAATTCGTTCTAATTTGCTACTAACCAATTTAAATAAATAAAGATTAAAGGGGCCTAAATGGCCTCATATAGTGAAATAAAAACAAATTTTAAAAAAAGGGTATGGGAGGTCATTAAAAACTTTAATAAAAAAATGCTACTTAAAAAGATAAGTCTAAAATAATATGGATTTAAATACAAAGTTTTTAGGTCTTTAAGTACTAGATATTATTTATCTACAACAATCAAGAAATAACTTTTAATCAAAATGAAATGTGGAAGAAGCCCACGGGGCGTGGTGTAGAGGTTAGCGTGCTAACCTCATATACCAAACGTCGCGGGTTCGGACCCCAGGCAGTCCGATGATTTTATTTAAGCCATCTGGATACCAGATGGCTTAAATAAAAATGCCTGGACCCTAATATATATAAATTCATAAATAACGGTTATCGTAAATGTCTTATATGGCCTGAGCTGCCGAAAAGACAGTGTGAATGTGTGTGTGAGTGTGAGTGTGAAAGAGAAAAAAGTGTGAATGTTTTTTTAAAAAAAAAAAAAAAAAAAAAAAAAAATGTGGAAGAAAAATCCAATAAAATTGTCATAAAAAGGTATTTATTTAATAAATGTTTGTCGATAAGATGTGTGCAAGAAGTAAGAGTGAGGGAGATGGTTGTCGGCTTTTTGCAGGACATGTGTTGGTGGTGGTGGTGGTGCTGTGGCTGTCGACCTCAAGACGGATGGCGGCGGAAGTCTGCGGCCGGACGCCACGTCCGGAAGGGCTTTTAGTCCGCTGAATAATGAACGGCCATTGATTCGGCTAGTGAAGGACCAAACACTCATCTCAAGGCGAACACCCCAATCCTGGAGGGCTCATCCATCTCTCATGGGACGACGACAAGCAGACAAAATTTCACTCGATCAAAAACGATCTCCAATCAAAATTTAATATCATGAGCAAAGATATAATATGCTAGAGAAGATAAAAGGGGCTCAAGTATTTCCCTTAATGTCTCTTCAAATATTTTCAAAGGATTTCAAACAAATTATTAATTTATCAGGAAATTTCTTCTACAATTATTTTTTAATAAAATAAATAAGCAATTATTTAGGACCTATGAAGTAGTGTTTTAAAACACAATCAATATTTTTTATTAATTCAAATAGCAAATAGCGCTTGGTGAATATTTTTTTTACTTTTTTTAATCTGAGAGTTCAAGCAATGAACGTGTCATTAAAAATGATTATTAATAAAATTTTATACTGTATGAATTTTGAAATATTTTCAGGTGGAATTAATGAATTTAGAATAAAATTTTTTTGATTTTTTTATTCCTGAGAAAATTCAACATTGACAAAGGTCAAATTTATTCGTTCCACTTGAGAAAGTAAAAAAAAAAAAGAATTATTTATTTTTAAAACAAATAATTTTTTTCTTTTTTAAATAATACTAGTCGCAAAGCCCGCCTTCGGCAGGCTTTCCGTCTAGCCAGGAGACTGCGCTCCCTGGAAACCCTTGCTCTCCTTAGGCGAGCGATTTCCCGCCTACGGTAGATAAAAATAAATAGAGAAAGAGAAGGTGGGCGTGGCCTCGCCAAGGCTTCGGCTAACCTCGCCTTCCTCCGCCGTCGCTCGGGCGAGGGAACACATTTTTGTTACGATATTCCGTTATTTACTCCCAATTCACCTCCGTAAGTCGCGTTAAAAAACTTCGTTCCAAAAAAGAATTCCATTGTATTGTCGGAAACTAATGTCGACACAACATAAAAGACAACTCTCAATTATCGAATGCAAGAGGTAGTTGTTGTGTGCTGTGTGACTATTCACAGCAGAATGTTTATTCATTGCGCCTAATGGGGTTGAAAATAAAAATTTATGATCAGAAATTAATAACTGGTCAAGGGAAAAATAATTTAATTATTTGTACAATAATAAGAAGCTCCGCTGTTAGTGAGTCGTTCAGATTTCCATTCCATCTGTAATTCCTCCACAAGTAATTTCTTCAATTGAAAGTTAACTTCCAAATTATTTTAAGTTTAGTTTCCCTACTTACTTGGCATTTTGTGGGCTAATTAAGGGGAAATAATTAATTTTGATATAGCTATTTGGAAGACTAATACCCTATCAACTCATTTTATAGGATTACTTCACCACTAAGTATTATTATACTCAAATGGGAAAACAATTATAAGTTTTGAATATGTTCATAAATATTTTAAAGAAATTTATTAATTAGAAGCGGAATAAATAAAGTAGAATTAAATGAAGTGGCTAAGTTAAATAAAAAGTTAATTACCGAACGAAAGGTTTTAAGGACATTTATGATTAAATAGTTTGATTCATATAATTTAAATTAATATCTAATCCAAAATTCAATTGGAATTGTTGATTAAATCCAAATAGTAACTATGAAATTAATAGATTTGAATTTGGCACTAGTTTAATTATTCATTAATAGAATAAATAAACTTAAGATTAATTAATTAGGCCTAAATTGTATTTATGATGCCGTGCTGACTTTCGACCTACCCGAGGGAAAAATGATGTATTTCAAAAAATAAACGCAAAACATTTCTTGAGATTGTTTTTTTCTTGGATTCATATACAATATTTCGGTCTGGCGACAGAGTGAAACATCGCCAAGTATTCCGAGCCTAAAAAAGGGAGTGATATAATAAAAAATGATTTTTCAAATTTGTTTTGTCTCGAAAGTCATTAATCTTTAGAAATTTTATTTATTCAATTTTTTAGAGATATCTTTAGGTTCTATTTTAACATTTTTTCTTGATCTAGCTATCCCTTTTAGAGATTTTATCAAACTTTTAAGAAAATAATTTCTATTTCTACCCCAACCTGTTTAAATATTAACTAAATAACATAAAATGAATCATTTAAATGGATTCAAGTAATTTTAAGACCTTTTTTCTTCTCATTTCAGCATGAAATTCTCTCTAATATATTAATCAATCTATCTGATGGGGTTGGTATTTGCCAAACATTCTGTCGAGCTTGTTTATAAACCAATATGTCCGGTCGGGTATTAACCAACCATAATGATCTACGAGTATATGTTACCCTAATCTAAAATAAATTTACTAAACTCTATTTTTGATGAGTTGAGCAAAGGGGTGAATTTTATATCGTATAACAGCCATTCTCAACCGCTGGTTTTACTGGTCTGCGGACAATTTTATTTATTTAATGAAGTTGAACTCCTGAATGGCCTCAGTTGCCGAAAAGGGTTTTTTTTATAATTTTCTGTTGTTTTTTTAAGTAACTTACTAGGTATACTTATGGCTTTAAATGATTCAGGTGTTATATTATATACTTTTTTTTTACAATCACCTTGTTTTTCAACTCTTATGCCCAATCGCACCGCACAATTTAAGTATGACTTAAAATTAAGTATCAACAACCTCGCAACGTTGTAAATTTTAGTGATATTCTGGTGATTTATTTTTAATTTAATAATTTTTTCTTTTTAATAATCATAAACTAAATTAAATACATATTGTTTATAAATATTAATTTCAGAAAAATGAGAAAATCAGAAACAAAATATTAATTTTCATGATTTTTGATTAATTAATAGCAATTTTATATATAGGCTACTATATATAAATATTAATAACGATCTGTCACTCTATAACAGTGTTTTTCAATCTGTGGGTCGGGACCCCTAGGGGGTGGCGAAGCCCTACACGGAGGGTAGGCGGCAAAAGGAAAAAGGCAAAGTTCTACACGATAATAAAAACACAATTTCATGGAGAAGGGAAATAGGTACCAAAATAGAGAAAATCATATAACTTACATAGTCTTTTGATTTACAATCTTTTTGTCGGTCATGAACCAAGAGAATCGCCAGAATTTTTCAACCTGTAAATTCAAAAGATTGAAAAACACAGCTCTACTAATATAAGACTGGAAAATTTTGTTTCAAAATTCCAACGGGAAGTTGGTCAGAGCGTGACAGACGGATGGACCGACAGACCCTCCTCTAATATAATATAGATCATCTTCGAAAATATAGTTCATATTGTTCATGTTTTTTATAAGAAAAATCGAAATCGAATCCAAAAATGTATTATTATTAGTTAATTAATATTATATTATCAATATTGTTTTTTAGCTTAAGTCATTGCTAAGCCCCCGAAATCGAGGGCTTAAATATTTGGGGGTTAAGTATGAAATTTAACAAACTTTCATTGTCATCCGTTGCTAACCACGCTCGTTGCTAAGATAACACGTTCTCTGATTGAAAATAAAATCATGTTTCAAGACCCAAATGGCGTGAATAAAGATGCCAGGACCCCCAATATATATTTATTAATAAATAACAGTATCGTTTAAGTCTTATAATATTAAATCACAAATAAATCAGCAGAATATCACTAAAATTTACAACGTTGCCATGTTGCTAATACTTTATTTTAAGTTATACTTAAATTGTGCGGTGCGATTGGGCATTAAAGGTTTCAGAAATAAGTTTGGCATTTATTACATCCCTTGTCTTAAAAAAAAAAAAAAAAAAAAACATCCAATATTGAAAGGATCTCTTATATTTATATCAGATATAAATTTAATCAAAAACCACATTAAAATATAAGAGAAAGTAAAAAAGGAGAATTTCTTAAGAAACCTAAGCCAAAAACAAGACGAATGTAAAATTAAGTGAGTTTAAAAAAGTTTATTAAGAAGACCTAAGTAGAGAAATTTTCATAAGTTAAATAAATTAGATTTTTTATTATTATTTATTTTTACAATATAATCAGAATATAAAATAAACTGATGTAGCCAGCACAAAACAACAATTGGTATTTATTTGAAATATTCAATTTTAATAGAAGTATTTTTAACAATCGTGGCATTTATTACTCTCATGGGGTATAAATTCAAATTTAATGTCCATGAGAGCATACAGTTTGCCTACCTTCCAGTAAAAAACAATTTTTTTTTTTAAATAAATTTTTTCAATTGAAGCGTTTAAGTACCAAAGGGGTTAAGTACCAAAAGATTCCCGAGATAATCGCGAAAAACTGTTTAAGAACAGAATAGTGAGGTCTAGTATTAGAAAACTTTTTCAAAGCTACTAGGCCTGTGTTAAAATTATAGAATACATTTAATGCGAAAGGGTTCAATGGGTAACAGCAAATATATACAGTACAAAACAATGCATCTCACACCCGTGAATTGTGTTTCTATATTGTTAATTAAAAAAATACGCCCATCTGTATTTCATTGACCATCGATTGTCCTGAGGAAGGGCGCGATTTGCGTCCGAAACGTCGGCGATCGTAATAAAATTAGATAAAAATTGATTGAATTTTTTGTCTAATTTCTTTCCTGGCCGCCATCCGACTCTTATCAAATTTATTTTACTCGTGAGTGTTAATTGAAATTTCAATATTGTTAACAAAAAAAAAAAAAAAAAAATTCTAGGATGTAAATTTATAAAAAATACTTTTTATTTTAATTAAAAGTACAAATTAAAATGGGAAGATAAATAATAAAAATTAAGTCAGTGATTTCTCAATCAATCTTTATCAATGAAGTGTCATTGATGATGATTTATTTTAAGAGTTTTCTAACACAATTAATTTTTATTAAATTCCCTGACTGGCAAAATCAATAAAAAAAAAAAATGTCCGTAATTCTTTAGCGAATTAAATTCTGCGGGAAAACATAAAAGGAAATGCAACAAATAAGGAAAATAATTCAAAATGATTTATTAATTTTTCTTCCTTTTTTTTTTGTTATCTTTTTTCTCCTTTTCTTTGCCGGTGTTTCTATTATGTCAACATGTCATCGTCAGGAAAATAGGTATAAAAGGAATAAAACTCTTTCATTTAAGGTGTTACATAAAATATTAATTCCTATTCTCCCATATTGTGGTTGTATATTATTATAGGCTATATGTTGTAATAATTTTTTTTTACCACGGGTTAGAATCCATGCCAAAGCTCATTTGTCAAACTAAAAGTAATTTGACATTTAGTATTCTTATAGAAATTTAATTTCTTTACTGCAGTAAGTGTAAACTCTAAAGGCAACAGTTAACAAGACAATGAATCCTCAATGTAGATAGATTTACATATTAAAATTACGATATTTATAAGTATCACAGTCTATATTATAGACCAATGGTTCCCAACCTTTTTTGATGTGCGGCCCATTTTTCCATAAAAAAAAACACTGAGGCCCAGTATATATATATATATATATATAATAATATATATATAATATATATATATAAATGTGTGAGTGTATGTGTAAGTAAAATGGGTTGGTACAAAAAAAAATGATTTTATGGCATTTACTTTGTATTAAGAACAAAAAGCAATCTTAAAAACTATGGGTCAGGTTTGAAAAAAGTCATTGCTATTTTTGTTTTATGCCTACAAAGAGCATCAATATTTGGATGAAAACTGATGATAGTTTTAGCCTTAGATCGCACTAACCCTTCAGTATATATCTATTTATTTTACAAGAAAACTAAAGTTGAAAAAGCTCATTTATTTTTATTATTATAAGCAGAGAGAGGAAAAAATGAATATGAAATGAAAAAGAAATATGCTGAGGAACTTTGACAGATGAAACAATTTAATCTATCTCTATTCGTTCTATTAATTATGTATTATTTGATGTAATTTTAAGCAATAAAAGATTCTAAATAACAAATTTCTAGTTTTATTGTAATTTGAAATTAATTTAGTGTCCCTTGTGGACGAAAACAAAGGAAATGTTTTAGGAAAATCTTGAAAATTCTCAAAGTTCAAAGGCGATGGAAAAAATATGACCTCTATGGATAAAGACCACCCTAATATTAAGATAAGAAAAAGGAAAAATTAATTGATTTTTTTAAATATTTATTTTGGAATAAACGATTGTATTATTTAATTTTTATTTTTATGAAGGTAGGGAAATGTTCACTCCAGAGCTGCTTGGAAGTCATTTGTGTGTATTAAAAGTATTATATTAATATGATTTGCAAAATAAATTATTTTAATGTGGAAAGCAACCGCTGGTGTATTTTTCTCCGAAAACCTTATTAATTAATTTGAATACAAATCAATTGAAATAAATAGGCACCGGGTCTAAATGGCCTTTCAGTCCATAAAGAAACAACTTTCTTAACTCTTTAATCACTTATGAAGATGACACACCAGTGTCGAAATACGTATCAAGTGTTAATTTATAATCAGTAAATAATTTGAATTATTTTATTATAATTATATTTTAATAAATAATTTATTCTTTGATTTTGCCATTAGCGTCACTATCAAAAACTACAACAAAGCATTTTCAACAGTTATTAAAGTACTTTAAAATAAATAAATTGCAAATTTTTCATCGAGCTAGCCGATTACCCGCTTAAAGCTGTTTCAATATTACGCGGTATAGATATACTAGTATTAGTTATAAGGTGGCATCTTTGGGACTTTAAACAAAATTATTTAAATTTTCAAAGGCTAGGCGATGTCTTGTTATCGGAAAGTGCTTATTTACGTGTTAAGATGACCTCGTATAACGCTATTCGTTTAGCGCTGGAACTAATAGAAGCATAACCACCGCGTAGACCGGGGTTTTAGTAAACATACAAATTTTATAGAAGTTTTAATATCCTAAACGTGACCCTTCATATTTAACAAAAAATCTTTTTTTCTTAACAGTTAACCCCCCATAAATGCAAACCCTAGTATATATAAACTAAACAAAAAAGGGCAGATAATAGGTTTGAATGTCAAAATAGAATTCCCTAATGACAGGAGATATATCTTCCACCCCTTCTATCCTTCCCCTCACCAAAAGTGTCAGACATCGATATCAATTTGCTCCCGAGATTGCTGTATAGATTTTTTTTTCTACATAGTTTTTTTTTTTTTTTTTTTTTCTTATAAATAAGCCTAGGAATTTTTTCTTGTTTGTTTTTGGCCTGATGCGACTTTTCAACATCCATTCTGATTAGATTATAATCCCGGGATTTAGGGGTTGGCCCAAAATGCTTTTGCATTTCTCCTTAAAGGCTTTGCCGAGTCGGCGGCATTTTCTTTTCTTTTTTTTTCTCTTTTCTTTCTCTGTCTTTTTTTTCACGACTTTTATTGAACATTTAGTGAAAATGGATGGATTCAATAAGAAGAATGAATTGTTGATTAAAATATTGAAGCCATCTTTTTCCTATCTAAAGTCTTTATATTTTTTTTTTCTTGCGGGATTGTTTCATAAAATAAATTCAATGAAATAGTTAACGTAATTTAAAAAAAAAAGGACCACAAATTTAAAACAAAAATTAATTCATTTTTCAAATAAAATAAATAAATACTCCCTGCGTCACCTTTCTTAATTAATTCTACCTTTCTTAAAATATTAAATATATAAATTAAACTTATCCTATATGCTTATAAAATTATAAATCTGTTGTTTAAATTATTTGTTTTTTTCTGTAGCATTTATTTTGAAACAAATTTTTTGAAGCTACATTTTGAAAATAATTTAGCTCTAAAGCTGTACTTAAGAAATAATCAGTAGAAAAATATTCAAAACTCAAATCTATGAACTAAATGAAAAAAAGCTTTTATTTAGAATACATTATGTGGTATATTTCATAAGAGGATTTAATAATGAATTAGGCTACTTATTTTTCTGATTTTCAAAATAACCCCTGGACCGTGAACAGTAGTCGACACTCGCTTCTTATGCTAAGGTTCAGAGGTTCGATTCCAAGCGATGAAAATTTTAAATTAATTGGACAAGGGAAAGCCCGCGAAGGCAGTTACGCCCCCTGGACCCCCTTACTCACCTTCGGCGAGCAATTGCAAAATTAAATTTAAATTTAAATTTTCCCTCCCTGACTCCACTTGCTGGAAATCTGGACATCACTGAGAGAAGGGCCCAAACACACAGCATAGGAAGTTTGTGGCTAGAGATTTATATACAGTAGATTAATGATAACAATTTAGATGATTTAAAAATGTCTCAGATGCCAAAAAGTATAGACCTATATAAATGTTCAAAATAAATAAGCAGCTAATATTCTTTGTTTAACAATATTTCCTACATAAAAATGATTTTTGTACATTTTTTTGACCTACAAACAGTACGTAAAGATAATTTTTCAAGAGAATTGGTAAAAACGTTATTCCACTGCCAAGTCAACTAACATGACAATTTGGCTTCAATTTTTGACCTGATGAAGAGTGCGACCGGTACTCGAAACGTCGACAAAATATAGACTTATTTTATTTTTTGTCTTGGCTGCCCATATACCATATCCTCATATTATAATAGCCAGCAATCAAGAAACTAATTAATTTTTGTAAATATTAATATGGTTGATATATTAAATATATGGTAGATAGAAATAAGCTTATAATTAAAAAAATAAAATGAAAATATAGTTTGAGATGGAACTGGACTGTCTATTTTATCATTTAATATCGAAATCAATTAGATAAATATCAAACTAATTTATTATATGAAGAGTGTTTGATCGATGATGAATGAGTTTTATCATAATAATCTAAGAATTTTTAGATAGAAAAATTAATACAAGTACTATCAAAATAGCTCTCTCTTTTTTTTCATCTTTTCCTCATATAATTTAATGGTTGGTAATTACTAGCCAGTATAAAATTAATCGTTTCTTAACATTTGATTAAAGATAGTTTAAATATTTATTAGCATTGCATTTGGAACCCCAAATGGAAGGGAAGCCAGAGAGAGTGGAATGCAAATATTCGAGTCAATATGCTAAAGAGATAAATTCGACCGCAAGGTCGAAGAGTGAAATGGAGGGGGGAGAGACAGTCTTTAGTAGTAACCTCTACAAAGGCAACCAACGATTAATCAAACTTGCTTTGAAAAGGAATGTTGCACTTTTTGTAGATCACTTCCTATTTTATAATTAAACCCTAGAAAAAGAGGATTATTAGTTCATTTTTTTTGTAATGGTAAGAAATTATGTCAAATATGTTAGTAAAAAAATATTTATTTGAAGAGGATTTAGAAGTCTGGTATAAATTAATCATACCTTGACAAAGAGATTTTTACTAATTTGTGACAATAGTCAAATTTTTGACTCTATTCTGAGCGAAAAAATTTATTTAAATTATGTTGGCTGGCAATTAATTTAAAGTTGTAGAATCTCTACATATACCATGGGGAACATAAACATTTGCACCCTAACAGGTTTGCAAGACGCCTACTAGTTAGGCAGCCCAATCGACTCACCACTACATATGCAGTGTCTGTGTGAATTTACCTGAGCTAGGGTTCTGAGGGTATTTTATGAAAAGCCATAAACCATCCCTTTGGAAAATAGATACATTTTAAATAAAAATTTGCGAATTCTCTCTCTATCTCGCAATGCAAGTAGCCAGATCGGTGAAATTTAGTAAATAATTCTTTCCCTAAAATTGTATATCTGTTTCAAATTTTAGAGTAATTACAACCGGAAGTAGTTAGTACTTTACCTAAGATTATAAAAATTACCTTTTAAAAATATTTTAATCTGGTTATTAATTTTGAAAGTGGCCTAATTCCATTCTTGGTAAGAAGGGTTTGAAAGTTTTATAAACATATACCATACATTTAAATAGCCGGGCAACAAATTAATAGGCCAGAATCGATAGCAAAGAATTGAAATATATTTTCGCCACTTTGCTACTCAAAAGAGAAGTGCATTTCTTTCTCACTTTCTTTACTAAAAATATTACATTTTTAAAATACTTCTATAATCTTAGGTAAAGTAGGCCTACTTCCGGTTGAAGTATTTACTACAAAATTTGAAACAGATCTCCAATTTTAGGGCAAGAATTATTTATTAAATTTCATCGATCTGGCTTCTTGCATTGCGAGATAGAAAGAAGAATTCGCAAATTTTTACTTTCTCTTATTTTATTTAAATTTTATCTATTGTCTGAACATGCCACATTCTATGTTGTAAGACCTCTCGTTACAAAAATCCGAAATAACAGTTTTTTTTTTTAAGAATATAAATAAGAATATTTTAAAGCCCCGAGATATTATTACCTGGTATAAAGGTCTATAGATATCGGAAAAATTTTACTAAAAATTGGGACACAAGTTTCGTTCAAATTGTGAAATAAGTTAATTTTTTCCAAATAAGAAGATAAGATTAATTAAAATGTTGAAATTCTATTAATTTGAGATCAAATTCATTTGATATGAAAAGGCTACGCTATATCGCTATATAGATTGTTCAAAAGGGTTGGTTTATGGTCTATCATAAAAGACCCTCAGAACCCTAGCTCAGGTAAATTCACACAGACACTGCATATGTAGTGGTGAGTCGATTGGGCTGCCTAACTAGTAGGCGTCTTGCAAACCTGTTAGGGTGCAAATGTTTATGTTCCCCATGGTAAGTTACAATCTTGTGTCCCCCCTGCATAGGCGTAGGTAAAAATTTTTGATGGGAGGTTCAAATAAAAATATTCATTTGAGAGATTTAATTTTTCATAAAGCAAGAACTCAATGCTTTCTCATTTTCCTGGAATTTTTTACGCTTCCCTTTTGAGAATTTTGGGATCCGAGTACTTTTCTTGGAATCTTCATAACGTCCTTTATAAGATGCCAAATTTCGTTTCAAAATTCTAAAGGAAACTTAGTCAAACGGAGCGTGACACAGTGACGGACGGACACTCCGCTATTATATACGTCTATATATAGCCTATATATTTTAATCACATATAATTTCAAATTTCAAACATTTGAAAAAGTCAAGATTATTTTAGGCTATCTAAAAATCATTTTGATTTTGGTTGTTTTATGGTCATCTATCCTCTATCTGCTGTCAGTACTAAAATATCTCAGAAACTAGAACCATGAAGTTTTTTTTTTTTTTAAGGGGTGCCTACCTTCAAATTAAGCCCGACTGTGTCGGTAATGTCATAATGACAGTAGGTCTATGCAGGCACGTTTAAAACGTTTGAATGGAACTAATCACAAGTTTATGACATTTATATTTAAGTTAAATATTTTTACGCGGTTAACATTTGATAAACTTTTGACTTTGACGAAGTCTGGCGCTATCATTCGAACTTCTTTTAATAATTTGTTGCTATAGGCCTACTTCTCTTTAAATAAATCAAAGTTGATATCAATAAACTTTCATTTCATCTTTGACGAATATTCATTAATTAATAAACCTAAATAGGTTTAACCAAATTTTCGGACCAAGACATTTTATGAAAAGAGTTGAGTTTGAGGACATTTGATTTCATATTTTTAGGACTCTATTGTTTGCTTAAACATATTTTTAGTAAAGTAGTTTTCAATTAAACCATTTTGTAGAAGCTAAAGCAGTTCGCAGCGTTAAGATCGCGCCTACATTATACTGTAATAAACAAATAATGAAAGTTTAAAAAAACGCTTGCTAAGCAAATTTTTAAAATAATTTGTAATAAAAATTTAACAATAAATAAGTATAAAAGGAGAATAAGAATCGTCAAAAAACTCACTTCCATTTTAAGAACTTCAGGATCTACCAATACTTCTCCTTAACTATACCGTTGAAGATGGGATTTCGCGTTGGTTGATTTATAAAACATTTTATTGCATTTTCTTATTCATAAATAAGATCTCATAGGTACATTTACTTGATTTAAAAACGTATTTATTTCCTAAAAAAAAAAGACTCGTATCCTCCTCCACCCATTTTACGCTCTTGGAATAAAATTACTTTTATCCATAATTTTAAATACTTAGATATAATAACAGGAAGACATTATTATATAAAGATAGACATGGCTTGAATATTATTACCCATTTTAATTGTTCTCTCCTAAATGACTTTTTGGATATTATTTCTGTTCAACTGGGAGGAGGTCATTCCGATGACAATTCTAATCCTTAGAACCATTTGATTCAATTGCATACTTATCACAATTTTTGGTTGGAGGGGAGGAAATAATTTTATCCGGAAATAGCTTTAATTTATTTTTATTTCTATTATTCTAGAATGCTTTTATCTGTATGATCCTCATGTTGTGTTTGTCAAACCAACTGAAACAAAATCGAGTGCACAGTAAATAATAATTTTAGAGAGAAATTTATAAGAGTCTTGAATGTTTACCAATATTTGGGATGATCAAGAATTAAATCAGCCCAAAATAAAATCAGCAATTATATTAGTCTATTTAATATAAAAATATTATTGAATTTTATTCCTCTACTAATCCATATTTTTTTTCTTTATTTTTTAGCCCTTCGGCCAGTCCGGGGTATAAATAAATAGGCCTACATGTTATCAAAGTTATTCTTCTAAGTCATATTAGTGTCAGCCCTGACACGTTGTGGTTACTCTGAAGAGTAACTCTCATGGGAATGATACTGAGGTGGGTTCCCGTTTCCTTCCTCAGGAGGAGGCATCTATACTTTATGACTAGGTAAAATTAATTATAAACACTAGGTGACATATTTGGCGGAGGTGTATAGCTGACAATATGTAGATTAAAGGTTTCTGGATTTCCCCAATGAGCAAAGCAGCTAAAGTAATAATAAATTGAAAAAACTACTAGCTGATTCCCTATATTTATTGATATCTCTATCTCTTTCTTCAGTCATTAGTATCAGAACTGACACTTTGTGGATATAATTTTACTATTAGGAGTGTCTTTGATGGGAATAATCCTATCCCTTCCTCGGGATGAGGAATTTGAACTCGAGTTATCTTCAGCTCAGGATTGTATGAAAGCTTTATCCACTCGGCTAATCAGTCGGTGAACGCAGAATATTATCTGAGAGTTATACAACGATTGTTGGCCAGAATTCGACGAGTTCGACCGGAATATCGAGAGGCAGGCAGTTGATTTTTGTTACGCGATAATGCACTATCGCAAAAATCATTCATGGTACGTGAATTCTTGACTAAAAAAAGCATCATTGTTATCGATCATCCACTGTATTCACCTGATTTGGCTCCGTGCGATTTCTGGTTATTTCCCAAACTGAAAATGGCGATGAAAGGAAATCGTTTCGATACCATCCCGGCCATCTAAAAGGCTTCGACTGTCATACTAAAGGCCATTCGAACCTATGAGTATAAAAAATCTTACAAAGAATTTGTTTAACGTTTCCAGCCTTGTATTGACTCAGAAGAAGACTATTTTGAATAAACAAGAATAAAAATTCAAAATAATAATCTCTTTATATTTTTTTAGACTAGTCTCATTAGATCTGGGACAGAGTATGTATATTAATAACTTTATTGCCTCAACACTTTTTATTTTGTTTCTGTTTTCTTAATTCGGAACCTATTTTCAAGACCATCTTGAATTTTGAGTCTAGTAATTTTTTATCAACATAATAAAATTTTGAAATGTAAGTGTTATATGTTAATTAATACGAATGCAAAACAGTGAAATCGAGCAGACATTTTGAGGCGTTTTTGTTGGCCGAGGGTCTGTTAATGCGCATATGTGCAAAGCACAATTGGTCAAAGGGGAACCCTTTTTCGGCACCAAATCCACCGCGAAGGGCATTAGTTGTTGCTCGTTCCGCACCATTTGATGGTATTAAGCCAAGCAGCCAATAGTAATTGGGAGGTGGAGGAGGTGAAAGGGCTTTGAGTAGCTCGGATCAATTAGTAACCAAGGGGAGACCAAAGGGGAGAGTGCTCACTAAATATATGCTGTTTAAAACATTTATTTTTTAATTAGAAAATCAAGAGCAAGAAAAAGAAGAACTATAAAATGATCTGTGTATATTTCCAAAATAAACATTGACATAAATTTGAGCACAGATTTTGATTATATTCTTTTTTTTTAACACTCACACTTTTTCCCATCCACCCCCTCCCCCCCCCCACACAGTCTTTTCGGCAATTTAGACCATATAAGACTTTAAAAGATAACCGTTATTATGAAAATATATACCGGTATATTGTGGGTCCAGTCATTCTTATTTAAGCAATTTTGATATCCAAATGGCTTAAATAAAATCATCGGACAGCCTGTGATCCGAACCCTCAATCCGTGGTATACAAGGCAGGCGCGCTACCAACTACACCAAGCCCGAGGGCATTTTATTCCTTTATAAAATACTCTATATCCTTAGGCCTTTGCAGGCGAGGAGGAAGAAATTTCTTGTTATTCAATTGAATCAAATTTATTTTTGGCTTAATTTTTTTTTTATTAAACAGTTTAACTCTATATAAAAACAACTTTTGACATTCTTGAAGTTTGGCTACAACTTCTTAGGAACCAATATCACTGCAAAATTGAAAATTAAAATAGGCTTTGCCCTAATAGGGATCTTTTTAAAAATTATTTTATTGGTCCAAGGGGATAAAGCAATTAAGCTTATAATCCTGTATTGAAGACAACTCTAGAGTACCGCCAAATAAACTGTAAACATTTCTATGTATAAGCAAATGGTGGCTCAACACATAATTAATAAATAAATGTTCTCTATATGTCTGGTGTTCATACATATTATTTCATCTAACCCCTCCCTGTACAAACATAAAAGAAAAAAAATATTCATTTTTAAACTTGTTTTTTTTTTTTTTATATATTACATTTATATGCCATTGTTTATCACAAATCTTAAATTAAAAAGCACTGATGTTCTGCAAAAACTATCCTAATCGTAATTTAAAATAAAATTATTAAAAAAAAATATGTGATTATTCTCAAGAATTCGAAAAATTGTTCTACATTCTACAAATGCAAACTTTGATCAAAAAAATTATCTTTCCCTTTATTTTTAGCTTAGGAGAAACGAAAATTTCATATGCAGAAGCCAGACCCAAAAATCGTGTTGACCGGTGTTATTAATTTTGCCTCTTCCAGAACATCTCATCCTGCACTGCCCACTTTTTAAAATCCCCCGACTTCAATTTCTAAAGAAAATACAACCTCAATTCCGATCTCCTCCAACATATCAACAGTTAATAACATATCCGACTGCAGAACTCTTGACACACCTAGAGACTTACTGTACCACCACTAAAATAGCCATATAACAGCGTAAACCTTTTTTAGTAGATATATTTTAGTGAATTTTAATTCATACTAATGTATTTTTTAATATTTATTATTATTGTTTTATTTGATAATATATATTTTAATTAAGCAGTTTACTTTTCGACAACTTTTCTTTTAGAGTATATTCTATTTATTTATTCACACTTATTTATACATCTTTACTACATATATATTTATACAAAAAAAAAAAAAAATGTACAGGGAAAATGGTCTTCGGCCAAGTACCTTTAGGATAATAAAATAAAAAAAAAATAAAAATTTTGCCTCTTTGCAATCTTTCCCACTCAATTTAAATCCTTTCCTATCTTTGTTAAAAGTTTCTTAAGAGTAATAATAATAATAAAGTAAATAATAATAAATATAGTAAATTATTTACACTGAAAAAAAAGTAGTTTCAGAGTTAATGAGTAACACAATTAATTAAATCAATAATTATTTTATAATTAATAATATGATACATTTTCTAAGTTTTAATTACTTTTAAGTATAATAATTTTCAAGTGAATTAAATTAGACAAGATTGTTCCAACGACAAAATTAAATCATGACAAGTAAATTGAATCGTTAATTATACTGTATATGCAAATTTGTTAAGAAATTGATGCAGATGCAGTTATTATTTCAATTGATGAAATAATTAATAACACAAATGACTCCTTAGAAAAGAAAAAGGAATGAAATTATTTATTATTATACGTAATTGAAATGCATATTCATATGTATCTATTCTGCTTACATTAAACAATACAATATTTTGACGTTAATGTACAGCTTATGACAACTAATTAAGCTAATGATTTGTTAACAAATTAGCTTAAACAAATTGGAAATTTACTAATATGTTTAGAGTTTATTAAAATAATATGCTATCAACAAGATAAGAATATTTCGAAATTGTTTTTAAAAAAAAATCCTACCTTTTTTTTTATAAAATAAGCTCATTTAATTATTCGTTTTAAATTAAAAATAAAAAAATTTTAATTCAAAAAACTTTTTTTATAAAAAAAAATTAAATAAAAGGAAATTCAATTATTATGGAAGTCATTAAGGAACGAAGCATGAATAATACGTTAATGACCACGAAAATAGAAAAAATTTCTTTCTACAAGATAAAGCAGGCATTCGTAAAATTTAATTTATGCTAATTGATTCTAAACAAAAATTTTAAATAAAGGTAAAAAAAAAATTTTTTTACTTACTAATTTAAAAGGGAAAAATAGGAGAGCCGTGATTAATGAGATCTCTCACCTGAAACAATAGAAACAAAAACGATGTTGTAGTCATAACAATTCTGATTAAATTTTATATGAAAATAATCTAATATTTTATTTAACTATTTTTTATAAATGAGCACTGTCTACGGAATCGGGAAAAAACCTCCCACTAGTCGGATCAAAATATTTAGCAAACATATAAAAAAAAAACAGTCGGTTATAAATTTACATTTAGCCAGGATAATTTTATTTGATGGGAGAATTTCTTCTACGGGTCAGATGTTCGTTCTCTGAGCAACAATAATTTATTTAAATAAGTTTTTATGTATATATGTCCGGTATAAGTTAGATTATAATATAACAAAGTTTTAAAGATATTTTTGGCATTAATCATGGTTTATTTTAACCAGTAATTAATCATAAAAATTATATTTCCCATACAAATTAATTACAAAAATTAAGTTTCGGCAATCGTCCCTTTGGAACGTTTCGGCCACTATTGTACTGTCATCTGTCTTCAGAAATAATGGTGGCTAAAACGTTGAAAATTTTTCTCTTGGCATTCCTTAACTACAATGATCTTGGTGTCTGTTGCTCTAATCCGTTTTCAAGATAATTTAAAATAAATGGCCTCCGATGCCGAAAAAACCTTAAAACGAATTTAAAAAAAAAATTAATGTTTATTTATATTTATTAACTCAAATGCCTGGATCTGTCAAATTGAATTCTGCATCTTTTACCTCTGGACTACATCACCGCCAGTCTAATAGATGGCTAGGGCCTATCTATCGTCTTTGGAAGAAAATCCACAAATTGGCAAAATTCTCCGTTGACTAAATAAATATAAATATTATTTATATCATTAATAAATCGAAATACTAAAAAGTAGATAAGTAGCCCTCAGGCTTGGTGTAGGGGTTAGGATCCCAGGCAGTTCGATGATTTTATTTAAGCCATTTGGAAACCAAAGACTGTGGCAATGTGGGTATGAGTGTGACTGTGAATGACAAAAAAAAAGTAAATATGAGATGTGGTTAGTTAATTTTTTTATTTTTATGAAGATCAAAACTCAAAATATTTTTTGCTTTTAGATCAAAAGGATATCAGAAATGGAAAATAAATCTTAATGTAGTCTATGTTCCATATGTTATATGTGTATGTGTTTAATTATTTTTTTTATTCTCTCTAGTCAATAACTCTGTTATGAAATATGCCTGGACCCCAACATATTCGTTAATTAATTGAAATATTGTTCTAAATGTCCTAAGATGCAGAAAAGACTTAAAAAAAAATTTAAGAAAAGGGTGAAAGTTTTGCAACAACATGGCATTATTAACATATTTAATGTGGGAAAATTAGTGTGAATCTTTAAAAGTGAAGATGATACAAGTGTATAAATTAATTTAATAAATTCACATTTCCTGGTTATATTTTTTCCAAAGTTTTACTTTCGTTATTGTGATTATTTTATTCATATAAGTGTAATTTTTATTTAAAATTTTATGAAAGATTTATTGAAAAATTTTAAGAAACACAAAATAATAAATAATCTATGAGTTCAAAAATAATTATGGTAAAATATTAAAAATCACAAACACTATTATTTATTTTCAGATTTAATAAAACTATAATTATTATAATAATATACACTCATAAAGCCTATTTGTTATTATAGGCATATTATTCAATGAAAATTCGAGAGGGTGATTACGTAAAGTGATAGGCTGATTGATCAAATGAGAAAATCAATCATTTTGAATAAATTGTGAAATGAAACTAATATTCACTAAATTAATTAACGACAAGTGACAATTTAATTATCACATTATTCCATCCTCACCTGATTTGATGTATTATTTACTTTTTTTTGGAATGCAAAACTGATTGAATTTTTTTTTTTCCCTCAATTTATTCCGTTTGATATGTTAATCCCATTTGATACCGTAACAACAAAATTCATCTCTGCTTGCAGAAAAGGCTATTTGGCTTTCAAATTTCCTTTCATCGCATTGGTTTTAAGCTTTAGCCATGAGGAGAAGCATAATGGGCTAATTGGTTGACTAATATATGAAGGCGATGGGCCCGGAGGACCGAAAGGGCCGGACATTACAGGCGCCAAGCGGAAACAGATGAGACCCCGGGGCCGTTAATGAGGCGGAGAAGATAGCTTCCTCTTCGATAGATTACACACACTCGATATATAAGCTCCTTTAAAGAGCCTTGATAATTGTCGTCTCTACTTTATATATAATCATATTAAATCTACAAAAAATAAAATAATTCAAGAAGTGACTTCTTTATCACACTTAATATGCAAATTTCGTGTAATTTATTAGCAATATCTTAAAATCCATATCTCCGTTTAAATTCATCTCATGGATTTTATTGGATGAATTTAAATTACGATCCGTTGGATCTAATTAATATTTCCTAGAGATTTTCTTCCAAACTAATTACAAGAGCGAAGTTGCTAAGGAATTAGAGAGAGGTAAGGAAGGTGAAGCTAAAGCCTGCTCTGCTCTGCTCTGCTCAGGACCCCAACAATATCGAGGATTCGTGAATCCGATATCGGAAAAGTCAAATAGGTCCAAATACTCTGTTTAGGCATACTTCTGCTCTGCTAACAAGTGACTCGTGTTTTTTTTTTCTGTTAATTGAAGGTTTAGTTATCGAATCTATTTGACAAAAAATGTTATACGATTGAGTAATGGGTTCGGTATAAAATTTCTAAAAATAAAAAAATTTCTTTTAAAAATTCCCGAATTCCGCAAAAAATAGCCTGTGAATTAAATTATGATCGTGAAAAATTTAACCTTCAATTCTTTTTTTATGCTTACGCCGGCCATTCACGATCGCTCCATCCGTCCAAATGGAGCGATGTCACTCCGAAAATTGACCGTGAGTGGGGAAAAACAAATGGATTTCGTGTTGTGAATGGATGACATTCATTTAGAGCGATCATGAATGGCCGGCTTTATACTACTTCATGGTTTCAGTTTCCCAGAAAATCATAGTAATGTGTCAATAAAAACAGTGTCCGTTTGTTTATACAACAGGAAAAGGAGCAGAAGCAACCATTTTTACAAATTAATGAGACGTTTTGAAGAAATTTTATTATCCCATTTTCAGTTCCTCAAATTGTCTATGTCCCGGAGTAGATCATATGGGCGTTATGCATGCATAATTGAATCGCTTAATGCAGAAAAACTAGTTCATTTTCAGTTTTTTGATGAAAATTCCTCTTTTTAAATAGGTCAACATGTTCGTTTATCGGATAAAAGGCACTTGTCCACCAAATAGTACGGCTTCAGTTTTCCTAATTCATCATTTAAAATCCTCTAATTATGTTTTTAAACAGTTTTTTGCCTCTCCTAAAAAAATTTAAAATATGGACATGTTGCCTTTCTCTGCAGTAAGCAATTCATTTATGTATCATATGTATTATCTGTAACAGCCAAAAGTATCCACTCTAGCA